>JAKOOJ010000058.1:407500-610000 GCA_022577455.1 Arizona elegans | reverse complement strand
GTATCAGCCTCTTGCCCACAACAATCTGGGTCCTCATTTTACCCACCTCGGAAGGACAGAAGGCTGAGTCAACCTTGAGCTAGTCAGGATTGAACTCCTGGCAGTGGGCAGAGTCTGTCTGCAATACTGCATTCTAACCACTGGGAGGGAGGGAGGGAGGGAGGGAGGGAGGGAGGGAGAAAGGAAGGAAGGAAGGAAGGAAGGAGACAGTACAATAGTACTTAGACTTATATACCACTTCACAGTGCTTTTATAGCCCTCTCTAAGCAGTTAGAGTATCAGCCTCTTGCCCACAACAATCTGGGTCCTCATTTTACCCACCTCGGAAGGACAGAAGGCTGAGTCAACCTTGAGCTAGTCAGGATCGAACTCCTGGCAGTGGGCAGAGTCAGCCTGCAATACTATATTCTAACCACTGGGAGGGAGGGAGGGAGGGATTGAGGAAAATAGCAATAGACTTATATACCGCTTCACGGTGCTTTACAGTCCTATCTAAGCGGCAGTCAGCAGAAGGAGCCTGCAGTACTGCACTCTAACCACTGGGCCATCGTGGCTCAGAATAACGCTATACCCCAAGTGCCAAGATATTGCCTCTCTTTTTCTTCTGGCCCCATTCGCTACCGTTTGGCACGTATCTCCCGGAATCCCATGCCATCCAAATCTTTCCCCATCCCAGCTCCAGGAAACTTGAACTCCTGACTCCAGAAGGAACAAACCCGAATTCCAGCTGCATGACAAGCATTGATGCACAGAAGGAAAGGCATGTGTGGGTGAGCTAATTGTGACGGTCGGGGGATTCCAGGGGCGTTTTCTAAGGAAATCTTCCTGTTCCCTGAAATAGAGAAGTGATGGCAGAAATCTCCTTTCCTAACAACCCTTCAGACGAATCCTTTCTTCTTAGTTGCTAAGGAATGGGGATAGGAGAGGAGAGGGGAGGGGAGGGGAGGGAAGGGAAGGGAAGAGAAGAGACATAACAGAACATAGAGAATAGAATAGAATAGAATAGAATAGAATAGAATAGAATAGAATAGAATAGAATAGAATAGAATAGAATAGAATAGAATAATGAAGGAGAGGAGACTAGAGACTAGAAGAGAAGAGAGAATACAATAGAGTAGAGTGGAGTAGAGTAGAGTAGAGTAGAGTAGACTAGAATAGAATAGAATAGAATAGAATAGAATAGAATAGAATAGAATAAGGCAGAGAAGAGTAGAGTAGAGTAGAGTAGAGTAGAGTAGAGTAGAATAGAATAGAATAGAATAATGAAGGAGAGGAGAGACTAGAAGAGAGAATACAATAGAGTAGGGTAGAGTAGAGTAGAGTAGAATAGAATAGAATAGAATAGAATAGAATAGAATAGAATAGAATAGAATAGAATAGAATAGAATAGAATAGAATAATGAAGGAGAGGAGAGGAGAGACTAGAAGAGAAGAGAGAATACAACAGAGTAGAGTAGAGTAGAGTAGAGTAGAGTAGAATAGAATAGAATAGAATAGAACAGAATAGAACAGAATAGAATAATGAAGGAGAGGAGAGACTAGAAGAGAGAATACAATAGAGTAGGGTAGAGTAGAGTAGAGTAGAGTAGAGTAGAGTAGAGTAGAGTAGAGTAGAATAGAGTAGAATAGAATAGAATAGAATAGAATAGAATAGAATAGAATAGAATAGAATAATGAAGGAGAGGAGAGGAGAGACTAGAAGAGAAGAGAGAATACAACAGAGTAGAGTAGAGTAGAGTAGAGTAGAGTAGAGTAGAGTAGAGTAGAGTAGAGTAGAGTAGAATAGAATAGAATAATGAAGGAGAGGAGAGACTAGAAGAGAGAATACAATAGAGTAGAGTAGAGTAGAGTAGAGTAGAGTAGAGTAGAGTAGAGTAGAGTAGAGTAGAATAGAATAGAATAGAATAGAATAGAATAGAATAGAATAGAATAGAATAGAATAGAATAGAACAGAATAATGAAGGAGAGGAGAGGAGAGGATGCTTTTAAAAGCCTCTGACGATCCCAGCTGACTTGCCTGATCAGCAGAGGCTTTTTTTCCTTTTAAAAACATTTTTTTCTATAACCTCTTCCGCCGAAGAGGTTGTAGAAAAAAATGCTTTTAAAAGCCTCTTTTAGGAGGGAACAAAGTGTATCTTATACTCCGAAAAATAGGGCAAGTGAAGGATGGCGTATTTTTCCGGCTGTTGCATCACATCTCCAAAATATTCTACCTTTCGCTTTTTCATGGTTTTGATGATTTCTCTTGGCTTTCCCAGGTGGCTTATGACCTCCCTGTTTCTGATTCTGCCAACCCAACTTATACGTAACAGCCGATTCGCACATACACTATGTCAAAACATGACAACGTCCAAAGTCCTGAGAAAAGCTTGGTGTGAACGAAGCTGAAGAATTGGCCGCTGCATATTCATATTGTTGTCTATATAATAATAACAACAGTATCTCCCAATTGCAAAAGGCAGCTTTTACTCAGAACACCTTACAACATCTTTACTATTATTAAACAACAAGACTCAACAGGTGAACAAAAATGCAAAACCCGATCAAAACATTCGGCCGCTTGAGACCAACCAAAATCTTGTGTAGATGTGTGTGAGCAAAGAAACCTGTTCTGCACCACCCCCACCCCCACCCCCACCCCACACAGGCACACACACCTGTGAATTTAAACCAAAGCAGGAAGCTAACTTCTTCAATGACAGCTCTCCGTTTTTTCCCACACCACCCATTGAAGGAGGTTTTGGGTGGAATCAGAATTGTGTAACTCCATACACACAACATGTTCCTTCCTTGAAGGCAGCCTGATGCAAAACGACTTTGCTGGAAATAGCGCTGTTCCTACCTAGCAGGGCTGGGGTTGGCAGGTGGGGCCCAGCTGAGCTCTCTGACCATGTGGCCACCTGTTTTTATATTTAGTGGTATTATTTACTGGTATGGCACAATAGTTAGATCCTGGATTAGAATTAGGAAGAGACAATTTGTGCGTGCTTGGGGATGTTCAAGTCCGGCAAATTTAGAATTTCTAAATAGCGGGGTAGCCCTTTGGGTATTGCTCCAAGGGCTCCAATTACAATCGGGACAACACACGGTTTCTTTTTCCACAGTCGCTCAACTTCAATTTGCAAGTCCCGGTACTTTGTGATTTTTTCTTGCTGCTTATCTTCAATCCGTGCATCACCAGGTATTGCAATGTCAATGAACCATCCTTTTTTCTTTGCAACTATTGTTATGTCAGGTGTGTTGTGGACCAAGTGCCTGTCAGTCTGAATCCTGAAGTCCCACAAGATCTTGAGTTTCTCATTCTCTAAAACTTTCTCAACCTGATGTTCCCAGTGGTTTTTGCTGTACTCAAATCCAAACTTCTGGCACAATTTCCAGTGAATGATCTTAGCAACACGGTCATGGCGTTGTAGGTAGTCAGTTTGTGAAATTTTGCTGCACCCATCATCATCATCATCATCATCATCATCATCATTATTGGGCCTTTTTGTTTTTAATTACAATCTAATCAACCACATTAAAAAAAGGTTGGGAAGCATTGTCCAACGGTTTCCAACTGCATGTTGGGGCATGTTTTATGACCACATATATGTGGAAAGGTGCTGCCCATCTAAACGTAGCTGCTATTTACTGGCGGCTTGTGGGGGAACTGGTTTTTCTTCTTCTTGAATGCTTCCTCAAACTTTTGCCTCTGAAGCAAAGCTGGTTTGGTAAACCCTGAGAGGAGAGAACAGAAGAAAGTCTGAAGTCCCAAACCAGTTTTCCTTGTGAATTTTTAGCGAACGAAAAAAATCTTCTGTTCGCATCACTAACTGCCATGCTTCAGCCCATCTTCATAGCAGATGGGACCCCACCCCCACCCCCCCAAAATAGGGAAGCACGAAGAAACCTGGAACACGATCCAAAAGTTCAAAGGAAATTAGCAAGAGTTGGACGAGAGGGAATTCAGATGTGGCTCAAACTTAATAGAATAGAATAAGAATAAGAAGAATAGAATAGAATAGAATAGAATAGAATAGAATAGAATAGAATAGAATAGAATAGAATAGAATAGAATTCTTGATTGGCCAAGTGTGATTGGACACACAAGGAATTTGTCTTTGGTGCATAGGCTCTCGGTTTACATAAAAGAAAAGATATGTTCATCAAGAATTATAAGGTAAAAGACTTAATGATAGTCATTGGGAACAACTAAGCAATCAAATCATATTAGTTCCCACCATGGACTACAGAAGTTGATCGAGCTGGCAGATGGCTAAATTGACCATTTTGATTAAAGAAAAGAACAGTACTTTTGTTGCTACGTGGAAACCATTCCTGGACTTTTTGCTCGAGGTGGGGAGAAAAAATGAAACTTTAGGGTTTTAGTTAGTTAGTTAGTTAGTGTATTATATTTATATGCCGCCCTTCTCCCGAGGGACTCATTTTACTGATTAGATTGATTTGTCGTTATAGAAATGGCTAGTTGATATTATTTTGGAAAAGTAAAAAGTTTTGGTTCAATGTTAATGTCTTATTTCTCTGCAACAGAGGCAGTCGGAAGTTTTTTTTTTAACCTTTCCTTCCTCCCCTCCTCGCTTTTCTTTCCCCTTTTCCTCCCTACTGTGTCCTACTATTTGCTTTTGTATTTTTGTATTTTATTCTATCATCTAATAAAATGTTTAAAATTGTAACTTCCAACAGTCAATTAACGAACGGTTGTTAAGTCCACGATGCGGTGGTAAGTAGGGACACGATGGCTCAGTGGCTAAGACGCTGAGCTTGTCGATCGGAAGGTCAGCAGTTCAGCGGTTCGAATCCCTGGCGCCGCGTAATGGGGTGAGCTCCCGTGACTTGTCCCAGCTTCTGCCAACCTAGCAGTTCGAAAGCAGGTAAAAAATGCAAGTAGAAAAATAGGGACCACCTTTGGTGGGAAGGGAACAGCGTTCCGTGCACCTTTGGCGTTGAGTCATGCCGGCCACATGACCACGGAGACGTCTTCGGACAGCGCTGGCTCTTCGGCTTTGAAATGGAGATGAGCACCGCCCCCTAGAGTCGGGAACGACTAGCACATATGTGCGAGTGGAACCTTTACCTTTTACCTTTTAAATCCAGGACTATCGATACTGTACTCAACTTATTCCACTCAATGGAGAGCCGGAGTTGAAAAGGTCCCCTTTGTGGAAAACAAGATACTTTTGCTAAAAAGAACAGCGTTTAACTAAAAGTTTTCGCTTTGAAACACAAAGGAGACCCTGACTTCCTCCTTAGCCTCCCTCCCAAGTGGGACTTGAACACCCACTCGTCAAAAGTTTGAACAAAAGCCTTTTTTGGAAGCCCCCACAATCGGCAAGGGACTCAACTTATGCTTCCTGTTTCCATTGTAACGTGGCTTCTTCGTGAACTGTGTGAAGTGCCAATTCCGGTGTGAGTCAACCCTCCTGCCTCGGTGGTCTCGTCGGACAAAGTTCTGGGTGAAAAGCTTAGCAGTTTGTCCCCGCTCATCGCCACAAAAACAGAAGTGAGAGATGTGGCAGAAAACCCCAAGAACAACTTGGGCGTGGCAGGTCTAGTGAAGAGAAGGACCGGGGGAGACATGATGGCAGTTTCAATATTGGGTGGGGGGAAACGCACCACACACAGCCCGTGCCCCATTTTGGGCCTAGTAGGCCTCCCTGCAGCCTCCTGGGAATGAAAATGAGTCCGGGGGGAGGGGGGCAGCCACACACACCCCGTGCCCCGTTTTGGGCCTAGTAGGCCTCCCTGAAGCCTCCTGGGAGTGAAAATGAGCGGGGGGGCGCCACACACAGCACTGTGCCCCGTTTTGGGCCTAGGAGGCAACCTAGCAATTTAACTACCGGTTCATGCAAACCGGCTGAATCCCACTTCTGGTCAGCCCCCTCTTTTCGGTGACGGCCTTTCAAGTAGCTGTTGCGTCACCTCTAAGCCTTCTCTCCTAATTTGGGGAGCAGAATTTGAAAGCCTGAAATGGGTGCCCTAAACACTCCTCAGGGGTTAATAATCCCCACCCCTAAATTAAAAAAAAACCCACACATTTTTGTTCCCATCTGCCAGGGGGATGCTAAGGTCTAGAAAAGAGATGTTGGCAGATCGACATGGCTGGGATTTGCATCTTTGCAGCTGAGAAGCAGGTGGCTTCTCTTCACTTGAGCTTGGAGACAGAAAATCCTGCCAAATTGAAGTGGATCGTCCCAATGATTTCCAACGCATCCAATTTATGGAAAAGCACTTTTTAATCTCTGCACGATCGCTGGCTTGTTGCTTTGGTCTCCTCAAAATATGCTCTGTGGTGAAGAAGAGAATGTTGCTCTGGTTTGGGTGTCATCACATCACTTAATCATCCCAGTTATTTTAGTCTGCCTCCGCTGGAATCCACTAGTTTTGCCGTCTGAGAATCACTGAATATTCCAAAAACAGAACAGAACGGAATAGAATAACAGAGTTGGAAGGGACCTTGGAGGTCTTCTAGTCCAACCCCCTGCTTAGGCAGGAAACCCTACACCACTTCAAATAGTTGTCCAATCTCTTCTTAAAAAACTCCCAGTGTTGGAGCATTCACAACTTCTGGAGGCAAGTTGTTTCACGGATTAATTGTTCTCACTGTCAGGAAATTTCTCCTTAGTTCTAAGTTGCTTCTCTCCTTGATTAGTTTCCACCCATTGCTTCTTGTCCTGCCTTCAGGTGCTTTGGAGAATAGCTTGACTCCCTCTTCTTTGGGGCAGCCCCTGAGATACTGGAAGACTGCTATCATGTCTCCCCTAGTCCTTCTTTTCATCAAACTAGACATGCCCAGTTCCTGCAACCGTTCTTTATACGTTTTAGCCTCCATTTACATGGTGCCTATTGTATGTGGGTTTAATGCCAAACAAGCATTAATATATATTATTTTTCTGATAAACCTAAAAGGTTCAAAACCGGAAGCCAGACTGATAAAACTGAGCTCAGTCTTATCAGTTCATAGAATGTAATGTAGAATGGAACAGATTTTGGAGGCTTAATTCCCTTGCCCAGGGAGCATCCTCAGGAGATGCTAACATGTGAAAACGCAGTTCTTGTTGAATGTCGGTTAAGAGATAGGAAACATTTCTGAGTGAAAAAGGCTGCTGTGTGACTTTGGGCCAGTCACTCTCATCCCAACCCACCTCACAGAGTGGTGTGTGAAAAAACAGGAAAGTGTCGGATACATTCGCTGCCTTTTGAGTTATTTGCAAAAAAATAATAAAATACGAGATACAATAAAAATAAAAATGGATACTATTTGCTCAAGCAGTTTCATTTAATGCAGCATAGTCCAGCTCACAATTTGCCTTCGCTACTAGGGCCTCATGCGAGGCATGATTAAATGCTTTGTTCACTCAAGACGTACTGCCACGCCTTGACCATGGTTAACTAAACAAACATCTCTATTGGGGGGCGGGGATCAGATTCCCCATTTTTTAACTTGTGTTTCCACTTATTTATTTTTATAAACCAATGCTAGCTAATCTGTGGAGATTCTGTCATGGTTAGTTAGGGCAGAACAGAATAAGAGAGTTGGAAGGGACCTTGGAGGTCATCTAGTCCAACCCCACACCCAAGTAAGAGACCCTACACCATTTCTGATAGAGGGCAGTCCAGTCTCTTCTTGAAAGCCTCCAGTGATGAAGCTCCCACAACTTCCGAAGGCAACTTCCATTCCATGGGTTGATTGCTGGTCTCACTGTCAGGAAATTCCTCATTTCCAGGTTGAATCTCTCCTTGATCAGTTTCCATCCATTGTTCCTTGTTTGGCCTTCGGGTGCTTTGGAAAATAGCTTGACCCGTCTTCTCTATGGCAGCCCCTCAAATATTGGAAGTCTGCTATCCTGTCTCCCCTGGTCCTTCTCTTCACTAGACTAGCCATGCCCAGTGCAATGCATTTTCAAAATGTGCATGAAGAATGGCTTATTTGTTCTAACATTTTGCCTGAGTTCACTGTCAGCTTTTGAGTCCATAAATCCCAGGTCCACCTTTAAAAGCATCGAGTTTTTTCTGACCCTCTTGTACCATTTTCAACACTTGAACAAACAGGGTTCAGGATGCCCACAGCCTTCCAACTTATTGATGGAGGCAAGGTGCTCCTTAGCTCTTCCTTTACTTACCCCGATATTCCAGTTGTTTATATTGCTTATGTCCACCAGAACATAGTGCTCCTTTAAAGATGCAAAACCAAAGTAGGAATTGAGGAACTCGGTTAGAGGACCGTTTTCACCAATGTGGTGGCCCTGCCCTTCCTTCCACTATTCACTTAGCCACAAAACAACTTTTGTGCTATCAACGTTCCTTGCGAACGGAAGCTCCTTTGGTGTGTTTTCTCTCTTTTTATCTTGCTTTCTGCAGGCATTAATTGCTTAGCGGTCTGGTTTCTTGGCAATTCCACCCGTCTTTGTGTTTCCTACTCATTGGCTTAACTCTCGGCGGCCAAAAACCTTCTATGCCTCCAAACATTTTCTAATATGCAGCAGTTTCCTCCTCCTCAAAATTGTACTTTTTGTTGCGTTATGGATGAAAAACTCCTGTGTTCCCTTTAATCTCACAACAGCTGTCTGTGGGATGCCACCATAAGGGGTTTTTTTTTGTTTTGTTTGAAGCTTATTTAAATTGGTGGCTCAGAAAATGAGATTTTTCAAAGAAAACCTGCCAGGGCACAGGCCTATTCAATCAAATGATCTCCACACCACGGTGGGATGCTGCCACCTTGTGGGCAATATGAAAAGGACACCAAGAATAAGATCAGGGAAGCAAACTGAACCATTGGCAAAAGATGAGCTTGTAATTTTGATGTTGCTAGTTCGATCTTCCCCAGCTGAAGGCCTCCAGAGCAAGCACGGGGAATTCTCCTGTGGTCTGACAACAAGGTCGCAGCTGGCATTTAGGGAGGACAACAGTCATTCAAAAGCCGTTTGGTTTGAGAAAGGAAATTAACTGTTTTATGTAAGGCTTCTGGTGAACAGGCGTTGAAGGGACCTGGGAGGTCTTCTAGTCCAACCCCCTGCTCAAACAGGAGACCCATGTCGTTCCAGACAAATGGCCGTCCAGTCTCTTTGTAAAAGCCTCCACGTCTTCTGAAGGAAAAGCCAAAGTCATGGGAAATTGTAAATCATTAGGGTTATCATGAAGATTTTGTATGATAATTCCACATAATCACAGGGGGAAAACCGAATGCCCAGAATTTGAGGAGTGGAGAGAGAGAGAGATCAACGTTGTCTTAGGAAATCCCATTCTAGTTTTGAGACATAGCTAAACTTGCCTTCGGAAGCTGTGAGAGCTTCATCCTGGACTGCCATTTGTCAGAAATGCTGCAGGGTCTCCTGCTTGGGCAAAAGGGGGGGGGGGGTGGACTAGATGACTTCCAAGGTGCCTTCCAACTCTGTTAATAATACTTTGTGTATTTAGTCCATTCCCACCCTAAGCCCCACATTGGCTAAAAACACTTTCCATTCTGGATGCAAACGAGGGAAGCCAAACCTCTCCAGATGTTCAAAACACAAAGGAAGTTTTTAGCAATGGGAGGCTTTTTCTCATTTGCCCCCCTGCGCCCCCCCCCCCACCCCCAGAAGGCAGCTTGGTTAGAAGAGAGCACCAATGAGTTACATTTATTGATGTTTGGTTCTCATTAAAAACATTAGTTGAAATAAAAACACAAATCACTCAGCCGTTATATTAAGACGGTCCCAATCCCCATGCACGCACAGTATTTCCTGACTGCTACTCCCACGCCAAAATCCTGCCCATCCCTGATGAGCAACTCTTGTTAAGTCAGCCTGTATCAAGAATGTTTTTCCAACCCATTTCCAGATAAGGGGACTTCGACTCCCAGAGTTCCCCAGGCAGCGTACTGGTTAGGGAATGCTGGGAGTTGAAGTCCCCAAATCTTAAAACACCGGCCTCTACTTCCCATTTCCTGCCATTCTTTCTTCTTCTTTTTGTTTTAAAGATCACATGCAGAAATGCACAAAGCAGAAGAGAACGGGAGGCTATCATTATATATATATATATATTCGTCATCTTCAGGCTGGTGTTTTCGGCTTCGTGCTTCTAGGTGCGATCACACACATTGCTCCTAGAAGCACGAAGCCGAAAAAACCAGCCTGAAGATGACGAATGAGACTTTGTCGAAACGTTGCCAAGACACCTCCATTTTTACGCGGGAGAAAACCCGAATAACCAAAGACCTACATATATATATTTGCAATAGTATTTAACCTCTTTTTGGGGGTCGTGGGGGGAAACTGGCAGACAAAACCTCTTGCTGCCTCAGCACCATGAAGCTGCCAACGACCCATTTTGGGAAAAACTCCTCATGGGAAGCACTTGCCCCAACATACCTGGGCTCGGAAAACACACGTTAAGTGTTCCGTGCTTTACACAGGACTTAGGATCCCGGCAGCTAGAGAGCAAGGTGCACGAGGGATCCCGTCTGGTCCGCTTGCCAATCGTTAAGTAAGGCACCCTTGGGAAGTTGGGACTGAAATTCAGTCCGTTGGTAGAGGGGGGTCTCCAAACGCGGCAACTTTTTAAGACTTGTGGACTTCGACTCCCAGAATTGGCTGGCTGGAGGGGAGGGGGGGAATTCTAGGAGTTGAAGTCTACAAGTCTCATTAAAGTTGCCAAGTGCTGGGAGACCCCCTGATATCAGTACGTTTTGAGCGTATGGAATAAAATCAACTTGAAGCAAGGGTTCACGAACTGGAGGTTATCCCAGCTTTGCTTCCCATCATCTCCAGGGTGCCAGGGTTTAAAAAGAGGCTCCAAAACCTCTTTGGAAAGGAGCAGGCATCATGGTTAACTGCTTTCCTGCCCGCCCCCCCCAACTGAAGCAGCTCTGTTATAGGCCGTTCCCCACCCCTTCCTAATCTTACACCAAAGAGGCAAAGGAGTTTTGGGAGTCCTCACCTGTCCCGTGTATAGTTATGCCGTGCATTCTGGCACTCGTACGAATCCCCCCAAGGGGGAAAAACTGTACCCTCCCTTACTCTTTTCTTACTTTGGCCACCCAGGAAACTGGCTAGCTGGGCTATCCCCAAGCAGGACCCTCCACCTCGCCCAACCTGGCCAAGGGACAACTCAGGTCCACACGTACAAAGACATGTTGCTTTAAACAGTTGTGCCCCCAATTCAAGAGATGGGACTGTGGCGTTAGCGCTTTTTGCGGACAAGTAATCACATCTTGTTGAGGAAAGAAGGTGGCCGGTTCTAAAAAGGGGAGAGATTTAAAGCGGCAGAAGGATGTGGGGGCCTCTCCTTCGCTCTGTGGACAGAGACGTCACGAAAGGGGGAACAGCCTGGACCGTAACGCCAAAGGGACTCTCGACAGGTCCGCCGCCCAATTCCGGTGGCCAAAAGAGGTGCCATTCCGTTGTGCCTCGGCGGGAAAAGAAGGCACTTTGGCAGCAAAGCAGCCCCTCTGTAAGCAGAGCAGAAGATTGAAGAGAGAGACGCAGACACAGGAAGCCAAAGGAGCAGCCCTGGAGCCTCCAGGAGGTTGCAGGAGCCAGCAGTGGGGCTGTAAACGGTTGGGTGGCTTGTCTCACACCAGGCTGCGGTGGCCTCCACGCGATTCATCTCTACGGGAGAGAAGAGGCAAGGACCAGCCTCTCTCCAAATGGCTTGCAGGGGGGTCTCCAGTATTGGGGTAGGAAGAAAGGAGACCCACCACCCAAGAACGTAGCTGTTTTTCTCCAGTAAATCCCACCCCCCACCCCAGGGTGACGAGCAAAATAAGATCACGACGCAGAAGTGGCCGCACAAAACTGTTTTTCAAGATGGCCGAGCCTGGTTTCCCCAGGGCTGACGGTGTTGCTTTCTTTCAAGGAGGAGACGTGGCAGAGAAGAAGGGGGAGGAAGAGGAGGAGGAGGAGGAGGACAGGCGCAGGCGGAGGTGATGGAGATCCCAAAGGCATCCTTCTCCGTGGCGTGGGTTTTTTTTCTTTTTCTTTCTTTTTCACAGCCTGGAGCAAGAGGCATGTGGGGCTGGCGACGTTGCAAACCAAGCCCCTCTCTCCTTTTAAGCATAGTCTATCTGAATAGGGCTGCGGGCTCCTTCATTCTTATGGTCTTGGGTGGGCATGCTGGCCTTCCCTTCCCCGTTGCTCTTCTCGCCCCCGCTGTCCCAGGATTTGGAAGCGGCGATATAGTCTTTCAAAACGATTTCCATGTTCCTTGCCTTCAGCGCCGCCGAGTGCAGCTTCTCCAAGAAGTCCGGCATGCCTGGGATGGGGACAATGAAGGGGGGTGGGGGGTGCGGGGTGGGAGAGACAGATTGGTGGAGAGGAAAGCATACCAGCTGGTCAACAGGAAAGCAACACCTATGCGCAGTCAGGGAAACCGATCCACCCTCAAAAGCACTACCGTATTTTTCGGAGTATAAGACTCACCTTTTTCCCCCCTAAAAGGGGGTGAAAATTTGGGTGCGTCTTATACACCAAATGTAGCCCCGCCCACCCACTGGCCCCCACCCTTTGGCCTCTGCCTCCCAGCAGTTTTACCTTCTTGCAGCAAGCAGCAAGAAGTAACAGCCCATTTCAGCTTCAGCACATCCTGATTAGCGCAAGCAGCTGATTGTCGGTTGGATCGGCCTTCGGTCTCTCAACTGTTTCAGGCTGCAGGGATTGCCATGGCCTATTGCTGCATGGACCTCTGCTGCTTGCTGCAAGGAGGCAAATTGCTGGGAGCAGATTTTTTTTCTTCTTGTGCTAATCAAGCTATGCTGAAAACAAAAATGAAAGTAAAGCAGGCTGTTTGCTGCAAGGAGGCAAAATTAGGCAGAGGCAGATTTCTTTTTCTTGTTTTCCTCACCAAAAAAGGTAGGTGCGTCTTATACTCCGAAAAATACGGTAAGCGTTTGGAATTAAGGGGATATCCTGGTGGGTTGCAATCACATGGGGGGGGGACTTAGGACCTCATCCATGCCTTAAAGACATCCTCGTCTCGAGATTTAAGACAGAAGAGCAATCCCACTCGCACCAATTGCTAACAGGGACACACGGAAAATCAGGACCTTTGCTCCCCTCCCAGAATGCGGCTGCTGTAGCAGGCCAAAGCCTTGAGTTGCCCTCAGGAGTGAAACCTTCTAGACATCTGAACCAAAATTCTGGGGGCTTGTTCTGCTAGGGAGAAGCGGAACCCTGAAGTGGTGCCTTTTAAATCCACTAAGCGTCAATAGCCAATTTTGAATAAGTTAAAAAGGATCATCATCTTTATTTAATGATTCCATAATCTCTTGTGGGGTGGAGTCTGGGCAACTGAATGGATCTAGCAGAGTGTTTTAATGGCCGGATAACCTTCCTGTCGCCAACACGGAGTTTTGTTCAGCAGATACATTCTCAGGGTGCCCAGAGAGAGAAATATCTGCCTCTACCTAGGATCGAACTCACAGCCTCCTGATTGTGAGGCGAGAGCTCCACCTCCAGGCCACCGCCCAACTCCAATAAGTTCAAAAAGATGCCTGTAACGAAAGGGAAGGGTTCTTCAATACCAAGCCTGATCCTGAACCTCCTGGGGCAACGAAGCCCCTGTGATACAAAGCCAACTTCTTTTCACGTGGGATCTAAGGATAATTTTCAACTCGCTTCAACACAGTAAATTTTGGGATGCGAATCTGCCAAGTAGGCTTATTCACATCATCAGAGCTTCAAAATTGAAACTGATCGTTGTTGTAGATCACGCCATTCGGGGAACTGAGATCACCCAATGTTTTATAGCAATAGCAACAGCACTTAAGACTTAT
Organism: Arizona elegans; assembly: GCA_022577455.1. Lineage (NCBI taxonomy): Eukaryota > Metazoa > Chordata > Lepidosauria > Squamata > Colubridae > Arizona > Arizona elegans. Next base: position 596,253 of record JAKOOJ010000058.1, on the reverse strand, counting down.
ATACCGCTTCACAGTCCTTTGCAGCCCTCTCTAAGCGGTTTACAGAGTCAGCCTATTGCCCCCCCAACAATCTGGGTCCTCATTTGACCCACCTCGGAAGGATGGAAGGCTGAGTCAACTTGGAGCCTGGTGAGATTCGATCTGCTGAACTGCAGCTAGCAGTCAGCTGAAGTAGCCTGCAGTACTGCACTCTAACCACTGCACCATCTCGGCTCTATGCCAACACAACCAACTCAAGAGTTCCCATTTTGCCACTTTGGTAGCCTGTTCTCTACGCTGAAGTATCGCAGTCCCCAACACTCACCACTGGAAACCATCCAGCTGACACAGTATCGAGGAAATACAGTTTGTGGGTTGTCACTGTATGTGAGCAAGTAGTCAAAGCCATTCTGCAATGAGAAACAATACTGGTTAACTACTCCTCCTCGTAACAAGGAGGTCCGTACCTAACAGCACGGTCAGTTAACTTACGCAATTTAACCCTTTTGCTATGTAAAACAAAATCAGTGGGACGACCTCCCTCCAGAAGTTGTGAATGCTCCAGGTTTTTAAGAAGAGAATGGACAACCGTTTGTCTGAAATGCTATAGGGTTTCCTGCCTGAGCAGGGGGTTGGACTAGAAGACCTCCAAGGTCCCTTCCAACTCTGTTGTCCTAGTTTCTAAAGTAGAAATGATGAGTAAACCAGTTTTTCTTAGAAACTCTCTGTATAAGCAGAGGACAGCAGATCGCTCCTATGTCCTCCAGGCAACTGCTCCTCTTGAGGCTGCTACAGGACAAGGGTTTTCTGCGGCTTCAACTTGCTCACAATTCCAACAGAGACTTTTGAAGGACATTAAGTTTGCAAACCTCACTTTCTAACCACTTTCAATCATTCTGAAGTGGGGAACATGCAGCAAGAGAGAGAAAACACATTCTCAAACCTGTTTAATGTAATTTTTACAAGAACTAAAGAAAACCTAAAAGTACAAAAGTATCTGGCTTAGAAAATCTTGGCCTCACCCATTTTGTATTAGCAAAAGATGGTCATGAAAGAAAATTAAATGACCATCGCTGTTGCTGTCAATGTATAAAGACTGGCAAGGATTATGGGGATGATACATAATGCATGTCAAATGCTGAGGCCTAAAATATATTAAATGTGTATAATAAGTCAAAAATAACAGGGGTCAGACACACATTAACAATTGTTCCTTCAGCCTCTTAAATATTTCTGCTCCCTGTAAAGAAAACCTCTTCTAAATTTCAGATTCCCTATTTTTTAAAAAAATAAAATAAAAATAAAGGAACTCACCTCATCAAATGATTTGTGAGGATGGATAACCATTTGTGACTCGTAGGTTCGGACACGGACAAATTCAGGATCTTCTGGGACGCCTGGGTGTTCTACCGCTCTGACAAAAAAAAAAAAAAAAAAAGAGGACAATACTTCACAAAACCAATCAACCATCAGTTTAATTTTGGGACTGCAAACATTGTGCAATTGTTGTAGAGTAGGGCATGTCAAAGTTTTCAAGTTTCCAATTTCCAAACATTAACGGGCGCTCCAAAGTTGTGACCTGCCTTGGGTGTTGCAAAGGTATTTGGGGTCCTTTAATGTAATTTAGATGTGCTTGGTAAATAACTACCCTAAGTATCATAACTTTTTAACATTTTGTTTGCTTCATTTGTAGAGAATAAAGAATACTTTGACAGCGATATGTGAAAATTGTTGCCTAGGCCAAAGGGGTTAAAGTATTTTTTTAAGTCCAGGTGTTACGGATTGAAGCGGTTCAGGCAGACGCCTCCCTAATTCACTAGGGTATAAGAACAAGAATATAGAATAACAGAGTTGGAAGGGATCTTGGAGGCTTCTAGTCCAGCCCCCTGCCCATCAGACTTCCGAGCTCCCATTATTATAGCCAATCCCAACGTAAGTAGGTTTAGCCTTCCTGCGCAGTTAATTTCTTGATCTGGTCCAGGCTGACATCCATTTTGCAACTCCGATCATACTGGACCTCCTCATCTTTCTTAAAACTACTCCAGTGAATCAGGGAGGCCCCTTGCTGAGCTGCTTCAGAATGTTACCTTGTAGTTCTGGACTTTAAAAAAAAATGCTTCACCCCTTTTGGCCTAGGTAATAGTTCCTGCGTACCTCTGTCAAAGTTATCTTCTGAAAACTCTCTACACAATTCACATTAGCCTTATTCTGAGCCTAAAAATGCTTTCAGTGACAGGACAAAAGAAACAGAGCACAATGTAAGTTTCCAAAAGAGCTCTTTATCGCTTTGCAACAACATTCACACTACTTGTGTTTCCCCGAAAATACAACTTACCCCGAAAGTAAGTCCTAGCTTGATTTTTACACATGCACCCAATATAAGCTCTAACCTCCAAAATAAGCTGTAATTAAGACCCCACCCACTCCAGGGTGCACGAGTAAAAATTAAGCTAGGGTGAGGATGGGGTGGGAGCTGCCCTACTACTTACCTTTGGACAGTCGCAGCCAGGCCTCACACACCCCGACACCTACTTTGCTGGTCCAATCCTTCTACGGCCGGCAAGGTTTTCCTGAAGGCCTCTGCAGCCGATAACAGAGCTCTGGATCAATCCGGAGCTGTGTTATCGGCTGCAGAGACCTTCAGGAAAGCCTTGCCGGCCACCGAAGTAGTTCCTGAAGGCCTCTGACAGTGAAAAGGAGGCTGGGGGCGACACACGCAAGTGTAGGGAGTCATTTTGGGGGGATAACATCCCAAAATAAGATCTGGTGCCTTTTTGGTGGCAAAAAAATAAAATACTAAAAAATTAGTATTTTTTTTACTAAAAAATAGTAAGGTAGGGTCTTTTTTCAGGGAAACAAGGTACCGTATTTTTCAGAATATAACTTTTTGTCTCCCAAAAGGGCGTGAAAATGTCTGTGCGTGTTATAGACCAAATATTGCTGAAGCCCCACCCCCTGCCATTTTTTTTGCCTCCACACGCCCCCTTTTTTGGCCTTTTTGAGGCTTTTTCGGCCCATTTTCAAGGCTTTTTTGGCCCATTTTCAAGGCTTTCTTGGAATTTTTTCAAAATTTTTGGAAATTTTCAAATTTTTTGGGAAAAAAACAGCCTGAAAAAAGCTTCAAAAATGGGCCCCAAAAAAGCCTAGAAAATGGCAGAAAAAAAGGCCTTGAAAATGGGCCAGAAAAAGGATGGAAAAGGCCCAAAAATGGGGCATGCAGTGGCCAAAAACTTTTTTTAAAAAATTTGATTTATATATCGCCCTTCTCCGGAGATTCAGGGCGGCTTACAATGCGCTAAGCAATAGCCTTCATCCTTTTGTATATTTTATACAATGTCAGTTTATTGCCCCCACAAACCAGGTCCTCAATTTACCTACCTTAGAAAGGATGGAAGGCTGAGTCGACCTTGAGCCTGGTGAGAATTGAACTTGCAGTAATTGCAGGCAGCTGTTCTAATAACAGGGTGCTTTAGACCACTGTACTACCAAGGCTCTTGGCTTGTTGATTTCCTCTTCTAAATTTAGGTGCATCTTATAGCCCAAAAAATACGGTTGTTTCTCCTTCATCCTTCCAGCATTTTCCCCAAGAACTTTTCCCAAAGATTTAGAAACCCAAATCTTAGCAGATTAGCGGCTGGATAGATGGATTTGTCCTTTTGACATTCAATGAAGCTGCCTCCTGCCTTACCGTGACACCAGCACCATCAGATTGTTCTCTTGGTCCACATCATACCGTCGAACGTAAACATAATCCCGTGAATACATTGGGTACTGGAAAGGGATGGGGTGGAGGAAGAAGAAGAAAAGAGCAGAGCCGTTAGATTGGATGGTTAAGTGACAATGCAACTGGCAAGCAGCACCGGGCAAAGGAAGAAGGCCTTACCGGAAAGTGAGTTACCCAGTGCACCACCTCTGAGCCCGTGTCCCGATCTCTCTCAATCACTTCCAGTTTGATCACTAGGGAGTCCCATTTCTTCCGGTATTCCGTATCCAACTAGAAGAGAAGAAGCCACTGTCGGACCCGAAATGGACATATGTGTAGCCATTTTAGTTAGCTTTATATTATACTCATTTATTCCTTTTCTTTCTCTGTTTTGTAAAGGGGGGCGGGGGGTGTTTCGGGCTCGCCACATTCTTAAGATGGGAGGAGGGAATAGATAAGTGAGCCTTGGGAATGGAGGCTGTCCTTGCTGAGAACTAAAGGAGGAGTTTGATAAACCGGGCAATGTGGATTTTACTTTCATTGGGGAATGTGACTTTTGTGGGATGTTTCTAATTTTCAATATTACGTGGTGTGATTACTGTTTGTGTCAGATCCGGGATTACAATAGTCTTTGACAATTTGAACCCTACCTAAATAAAGGAAGTTGTTTTTGAAGATGAGAAATTTGCAATTTCTTTTTTTTGAATAGGTTTTTCATCACTTGGAAACCTGACAGCCACAAATTCTCAAGTCAGCTACCCTAAGCTTTCCGTTTGCTAATGCAATTCTAAAAATGGACTGCAAAGTCAACATCGGAAATCTTGAGGTTTCCTGATTTGTTTCCATCTCAAACAAGAAGTTCCATGAAGGCGATACATCCTTCGTGTTCGTTTTTTGGGAGTTTTGGAGATTAACTTGTCAGGCTTTCTTTTCCCTCGAAAGGGTAAGCGTATGAGAAAATCAAAATTCAGGGAAGGGGGAAGAAAAACTTGTGTTTATTCTTCTGTGCTCTTTTAAATCCAGAACCCATTCTGAAGAAAATGCAGAACAGGTGCGGAACAGAATATCTGAAAGCATAAAAAATAAGGTAGGAGGAGATTATACCAGGAGATATTTTGGAAAACCGGAAAGGAGTGTTGTGGGCCAAGGCTCCTCCCCTTAGTATGTGTGTTTATTGATAGTTGGTCATCAGAATAGAATATAACTTTATTACCGTCATAGACCAGCAATAGACATCAGTGTTTAAAGGTAAAGGTTCCCCTTGCACATATGTGCTAGTGGTTCCTGACTCTAGGGGGTGGTGCTCATCTCCGTTTCAAAGCCGAAGAGCCAGCGCTGTCCGAAGACGTCTCCGTGGTCATGTGGCCGGCATGACTAAATGCCAAAGGCTCACAGAACGCTGTTCCCTTCCCACCAAAGGTGGTCCCTATTTTTCTACTTGCATTTTTTACGTGCTTTCGAACTGCTAGGTTGGCAGAAGCTGGGACAAGTCACGGGAGCTTCCCCCGTTACACGGCACTGGGGATTCAAACCACTGAACTGCCGAACTTTCAATTGACAAGCTCAGCGTCTTGGCCACAGAGCCACCACATCCCCTATTTACTATTTATTTACTATTTGTATTACTGTTTACAATATATTAAAAAATAGTACTGACATTAATAGTGGATAATAACATCCCTGTTAAGGAAATACATGTTCTCAAACAGTTATGGTCTCTCTCTAATTTACGTGAGTGGAGAGCCAATAAATATGTGAGTAAATATAATTTCCCAAAACTTGTTAAGAGACATCTCCACAAAATTGGCACAAGGTGACAGCTATAATTCTGTAACCAACTTTTTTCTTGTGGACATTGCAGCAACACAGAATTTTGCCACTGCACGTGTGGTAGCCGGGTTTGAGTTCTGGTGGAGGAAGCCTACATAGTTGGTCATCAGCTTGACCAAGGTAAGCAGGTTAAAAAAAGTATTTATTTTAAAAAGAAAGTGCGAAAAAAAGGCATACATTTCTCATTTCATTAGAGGAATGGAAAATTAGGAGAAAATGCATCCCAATTAAATGCTATTTTTCAATAAAAACAATGAATCATCTCGGTGACAGTTATAGAAATATTTAGTAGTACAGTATTTAACAGAAAAAAAAACAACAAATCCGTAACAAAGGAAAGTGAGCGTTTAAGATTTGTTTCAAACTTCAGTAAACTACTTTCCAAAGTAGCTGAGCTCGCCAGAATATAGTAAAAAGTTTCAGCTTGATTTTTAGATTTCCAACAATTTTTGAATATGCATTACCCATTTTAACAACCAGTACGGGAGAAATGTATTAGCAGAATATCTTACACTAATTTTGTCTTGCTTTATTTGCCCTATTTTGAACTATTTTGCTATGCTTCTCAGAGGCCCCCCACACTCCTCCTACAATAAGGACAGAACAACAGAACGTAGGCTGAATTAAAGATTGAAGCTGGAGGTATCCTACTGTCAATGAGAAACAGGAAGAGATGTGGGAGAACTCACCTGCACATTGAAAAACTGTCTTGGTGTCACATCTGTGTACGTTCCAAAGACTACAATAGAAAGACAAATCTCGTAGTAGAACATTAAAGCAAACACAGGTCTTGGTTAGACTTACAAATCATAGGTGGGCAACAAGGTATCTGTGGACCCCAAAGCATCTGGACACACCTTGCTTGGTATGTACCAGCCTCAAGTTTTAAGTTAAAGTATACATAGTAAAAAGCAGAGCTTCCTCCGCTCATATCATCTTTATTTCCTTATTTATTTCAATTACAGTAGTGGCCAAAATTGTGGAAACCTTTTGGGAAAAGTGTATTTTTGAGGTTTGATGGCTAATAACACCACTTTTTTTTTTTTTTTTTTTTTTTTTTTTTTGGAGTTTCAAGATAATCATATTCCACTGCTGGAATGGCCTGGGAATAGCCCAGAAAATCTATGGAGCCGACTAAAGAAACTTGTTAGTCAGAAGCGACCCGGCAATAAAACCCAGTTAATAAAGCCATCATTCAATCTTGGATTCACATTAGAACAGCTGCAGAACTCAAAGACTTGGTTCACTCCATGGGAAGACGTTGTAAGGCCGTAATTCATGCTAAAGGTTACCCAACAAAGTATTAACTGACAGGGTGATCATTTTTGTATATCTCGTTTTTTTCTATGTGTTTCACTTTTCTTCTTTATATGGTAACTGCTATTCTAATAGCAAATCCTTCATAAAAATTACTGCATTACATTCTTGATTCAATTATCTTTCCCTTGATATATAATTTTATGGTACTACTCCCTGAAAAAGTGGTGTTATTAGCTATTTTTAGAAAATACACTTTTCCCCAAAAGGTTTCCACAATTTTGGCCACTATAATAGTCCTGGCCCTCACTTAGGCCCTATGGAGCATTCTTAAGATAATAAAAAAGGGGGACTGGCTGAAGTTCAATGCTGCTGGCCCTCAAAAGACAACGAGAAACTGAAAAGCGGGTATTAGAATGAATATGGGAGGCAGACGGGAGAATCTCATCCGTTTGCCATCCGGTAAATGGCCAGGACTGCTGCTGGAGTCAATTTGTTGATAGTCCCAAACATCTTTGCTTCTAAGTCCCAAAAGCTGCTAATTCCCACTGCTGACAGTATGATTTGGCAAAAAGCTGAGGGCACAAGGGAGTCTGAACAGAGACATTAGGAAGGGAAAATAAAAGGGGGGGAAAAAAAGAGGGGGTGAAGTTAACATTTGGAAGGCAGAGAAAGGAGGACACAGATTGGTTTAGGAGCAGGAACAGAGGCTAATAAACCAGGGGGGATTTTACTCTGCAGCCACCAGCAAATGGGTAGGTGATGTTGATTATAGCAATTTTAAATGCTGGAGGGAGCTAAAGCAGAGACAGTTCACACAGGGCAAGGGAAGAGTGAGGTCTTTGTCTAAAGGCCGCAGCCCACACTGCTGGAGCTGTGGCCTGTTAAGTGGCACAATCATGTCTTTTGCTTCATGATGGAAATTCCCAAATAGGATTGTCACTTGAGGGCTCCCTACACAAATTTGTCATTAAAAAAATGGGCTTACTACTGAGAGCCACTGGAAAACGTTAGGACTGACTTAGAAATCCCTGAATCTGGATTTTTAAGATCACCTCGGCCCGTAAACTTTGAACATGGCTTTTAGAGGCTTTACCTTCTGGAGAATAATTATTAGTGATTAATTAAATTTAAACGTTGCCCATCTCGTATCCAGAGCAAATTAACCAAAATTTGACTCAAATTTTGACTCTGTTGGCGGTGGCAAAATAAGCACCATCTTTTCTGCCAGGGCGGATTATACATGTTAGTATCTTGTGTCACAGAGCTGGAAGGGGTTAGCAAGTCATCCAGCCCAACTTGGCCAGACACCCGTGTGATTGGTGTACCAAGACAAGAGTAAATAGGAAAAGGGGGAAGGGCTACCTCGATACTGGTACACATGACCCCCGCCAACTGGACGCCTCCATAGTTTGAAGTGCTTCTTGTTGACCACCATTTCCCAACTCTGATCTTCAGGATCAGACGAGACACCTTGGTAGGTGCTTGGCTCCAGCTCCTGCTCCTGGTTTTCTTCCACATTGCTCGGGAAGAACCTCGAGATTTCTTGCATGTGTTTCATTTCTTGCACAGACCTTGGGAAAACAACGTTGAAACATGTCTATCAGATAGATAGATAGATAGATAGATAGATAGATAGATAGATAGATAGATAGATAGATAGACAGACATGATAATGAGATATAGATGATAGATAATGATAGATAATAGACAGATAGATATGATAGATAGATAATGACAGAGATAGCTACATGAGAGAGATAGCTAATGATATAGAGATTGCTAGTTAGTAGACAGACAGATAGACAGAATAACTTTGTCACTTTGAATGTACACTAATCAACATACATTAAAATGAAATTTCATTGCATGCAGTTCTCAAAGGGTCAACAACTCCAATATACACTACATGAACGTGACAAAATAAATACATAAACAAATAAATAATGCATATATGCACATGTATGACACAGATAAACACCACATTCTAGTTCGGATGTATACATGTACATGGCAAGAAAAATGAATCTTGACTGTCTTCCTAAACCCATCCCCCCCCCGCCCCCCCGGACTTGCTTGGTAACCTTTAATCAACCTGACATATATTTGGCAAGGGAATAAGAAACTACTGAAAACAAATGCTGCCTTTTTTCCCCCCTCTAAAGCAAAGTAAAAAGTCCCTGGATTAGCTCGATTGCTAATAACTTCTTGAACCCCGCTCAGGATGGAGTTTTCTTGGCAACTATATGTAAACAGTTTGCCAGCATTTGTTTCTTTACATGATTTTTAAAGGGATTTTCCATCTCTGGATTTTTGCGGAATTTCCATCCAAGTTCCAACCGGGTTTAACCCTACTTAGCTTTGGAAGCTAAGAACGGCTCAGTGCTGCCACCAAGAGGGCTTTTTATTTTTATTCTTTTGCCTTATCTTAACCAAATAGCAGCTCTATTGGCAGGATATGGAACAGATCAGGCTGTGCCTCTATTTCTAATCGAACAAGTTAATTACAGCCCCTGCATTTTGCACTCTTATTTGGGCAGCAGGAATTCCCTGATGTTCAGGTGGGTAAATCACAAATGGCACGGGGCAAACAACACAATAGATAGTTTGGCCTGCCTACAATATGCTCTATTGTTTCTTTTTCATTTTCCATGTTTAATTTTTTTTATTATTATGTGCTTCTTTTCTTTCCGTGGAGAAAATCTGGAGAATTCCGTGGAGTAAATCCTGTTACTCCACAGCTTAACTTTGCAAAAATTGAATTCTCCCAGCTCACTAAACAAGCAAATGTTGGCATGGGATGGTGAGAAGATGTTTCCTGAAAAGCAAATTCTCATCTTGAATTAAGGTTCAGGTGAAGATGTTACGCCTCTAGCATCTTTTTCATCCTCTCCTCTCCTTAGTTGTGTGCAGAATATGCCAGACTGGGATAGAATGGGGGTTGACTGGTTTGTAGTTTGAGTGTGTTTTGTTATGTGAATGGTAGTGTGATGGCCACCCTTGTCTTAGCAGGTGTATGAAGCTGGGCATCATATGGTTGTGGCTGTCATTTCATACCATGGTGTGTGACCCCCACAAACTGGGCTTTGTTAATCTTGAAGGACTAGGGGTGATATGATATGAGTCTTCCAATATTTGAGGGGCTGCCACAAAGAAGAGGGGGTCAACCTATTCTCAAAGCCCCTGAAGGCTGGACAAGAAGCAACTAATGGAAACTTATGAAGGAGAGGAGCAACCTAGAAATAAGGAGAATTTTCCTGACAGTTAAAACAATTAATCAATGAAATGGTTTGCCTATAGAAGTTGTGGTTCTTCCATCACTGGAGGTGTTTAAAAAGAGACTGGACAACCACTTGTCTGAAATGGTACAAGGTCTCTTGCTTGAGTGGTGGGGTTGGACTAGAAGACCTCCCAGCTCCCTTCCAACTCTGTTATTCTATTATTGGATTTAGGGTTCAACATTATATGTGACTCCAGCCATTTTCTGGGTTAGCCATGAGTTAGGCTATTAACTCTAACATGTATGACAGACATTCAGTGGAAGGCCACATGTTTGAAATATGTCAAATGCATGACTAAAGTGGTTAAATGAGGGCAATAGGTAAATTGAGTCAAATCATCTACTGATCTTCCAAGAGCTGTTTTTATTAAGACAACTGTTACATAAATCTGGAAGCTTCCAGGTCAATGGAAGCTTGTCCTCAACAGACACCTCTCATTCTCTTCAACTGAGCTTGCACAAGGGATATTCCTCCGTTTGACTTTAATTTGCACTGAAGTCAAAGTTGAAGGAAAACAATTCGTTCCGAAATGCGTGTTTATCCTTCACCCATTTAGATGCATCCTTCCTTCCACCGATTGGCCCAGATAGGCAAAGAATAAAAACTCAAAAGACTTGAAATTTTTAGAAGCTGCTTAGAACGTAGAAGGCGTTTTGAAAATAAAAAATAAAAAAAAATCACATGCATATAGAGGAGGTTGGATTGGAGGCGTTCCAAGGCTCCTTCCAGCTACTACCCCCGTTTCCCCGAAAATAAGACATTCCCTGATAAAAAGCCCAATTGGGCTTTTGAGTGTATGTGCTAAAATAAGTCTCCCCCCAAAATAAGCCCTCCCTGAAAATATTTAAACGCAGATCTGGAAATCAGGTAAGACGGCAAGAGGAGCCTCGTCTTGCTCCGTGCGCCCCAAAATAATAAGACCTCCCCGAAAATAAGGCCAAGCACTTATTTTGGGGTTCAAAAAAATATAAGACAGGGTCTTATTTTCGGGAAAACACGGTACGCTTGAGTAGAGACAGTCCTTGATTTACAATCATCCATTTAGTGACTTTTTGTGAAAATAGTGACTGGTGAACGCTTTTCATACTCATGACTGTTACAAGGTCTCCGTGGTCACATGATCCAAATTGGACGCTTGGCAACTGGCATGTATTTGTGACAGTTTTAGTGTCCTGGGGTCGTGTGAGATCCTTTTGCAGAAGTCAGTGGGGAAGCCAGATTTGCTTAACACCGTTACTAACATAACAACCACAATGATTTACTTCATAATCATGGGGGGGGGGGGGGGGGGGAAGGTTGCAATATTGGGCAAAATTCACTTAACAACGATCTTGCTTAGCAATGGAGATTTTGGGCTCAATTTGTGGTCGTATATCGAGAACCACCTGTCCATCACTCCTGACTTTCATAAAAAGCATCTCAGGCAGTCAGGGACTTGGCCAGTGTCACTCAGAGAACGTCACGGTGAAGTGGGAAGACTGTACCAAACCTTTTTCATCCTTGTTCAACGTTCATCACCTTCACAAAAACCCACACTGGGGTTCAGGGGATTACCGGTTAAGTGCTTGGGCAAGAGTAGCCTGGATTACACAAAGTGATCCAGCGTTTGTGCAAGATTCAGTCCTGACCTCAGCAATACGCAAACAGCCAAAAGCTGTGTTGCGAGATCTCACCTGCTATTGGTTCAGAACAGATTTGTAACACATTGATCCATAATCCCACTTTATGTTTAATGTCCTTTAAACATTAAACTTTCTGAGGACACTTAAGTATATGAAGAGTTGCCTTTCCTGGAGTTAAAAAGTTTATTGTGAGTTTCATGGCTACTACATACCGTTTCCCCCAAAATAAGACCCTACCAGAAAATAAACCCTAGCATGGGGTTCCCCCCCACCCCCGGATGCTTGGAATATAAGCCCTACCCCAAAAATAAGCCCCAGTTAAGATCATCAGCCAGATGGATGCATTTAGTACCGTATTCCCCCCAAAATAAGACATGACCGGAAAATAAGCCCTAAGGCATCTTTTGGAGCAAAAATTAATATAAGAACCGATCTTATTTTCTGGGAAACACGGTATTTCTCAATGGCCACCTTGCATTTATTTTTATGTTAGAAGGTTTACTAAATCTATGTTTCAAGAATTTCTGATCTTTCCTTCCTTTTCACATCCTCTAGGCCAGAGGTCTCCAACCCTTTCGGAACTGGGCCATGCGAGTGGCGGGCAAGCGGTCACGCACGCAGCTCCACTTGCATGAATGGCGGGTGAGCTCATGTGTGTGCAAAGCTCCATTTGTGCATGCATGCCCACCATTTGTGCAAAGAGAACTTCACGTGCATGCACACTCGCTCGCCCGCAACCATCCCCTCTCCCTCCACCCACTGGTCCACAAAGCCAGAAAGGTTGAGGACTATTTTAAATAAACCCTACCTTCACCTCACTATCAATGCTTCAAGATGGGGGCCCCAACTCCCGGTCCTCAGCCCAAGAACTGGGCTCTATAAGCCCAGTTCCCATCCATGAGTGTGCAGGATCCAGGCAGCATGCAAAACTATGCCCTCCCTCCGTTCCACAGAAAAACTGCCCTCCTCAAAACCAGTCCCTGGTGTCCAAAAGTTTGAGGGATGCTGCTTTAAGACAATTCTTTCAGCCACAGTGATCCTTTCCAGAAAGAGGGGAAAGGTTAAGTACCCCCATGTTCCTGCAGAAGCTGGCTGAATGATTTAGTTTTGTAAAGTAGCAAAAGCTTCTAAACTTAACACACATAAACACTGCCTCCCCACCCCACACAAGAACAAGAGTCTGCTAAACTCAGCAGCACAAAGACGACTTCAAAAAGTCTTTTAAAGAGGACCAGTGGAAATGAGGGCTAAGCAAGCCTGCCAAGAAATTAATTTCAAAGCTTAGCAAATACCAAGTTCAGTATTGAATTTGCAAAAGACTCCAGGCACTGAAGGGTATTTCTTCATGGGGAAAATGAGGCCTTTCAGGTTCTCTGGTCCCAAGCTGTTCAGGGTTGAAAAGAGAGCCAGAGGAATACTGGGAGGCATTGTTGGCAGCCAACTATTTAACAATGACCTCACACATTCCCTGTGACTGGCCCCAGTTTTAGCAGAATAGATCCCTGCGGCTTTCCCTCGCTGCGTTCACTTTGTGACATGCCCTGCTCCTCCTGAATTTTTTAAATCCTGCAGGTATATGGTCTGCTAAAGTTAGGGAGTCTGGCCTCTGCCAGATGTTTGGCACTCCGGCTTTCATCGGCGGCCAGCGGAAAGCTAATCTGGAAATTATCACACAACACAACGGTGGCAGCAGGCTGCCCCACAACACACAGCAGGATCTACAGAATTCAGTATACTTCAAAACAGGTATGTGGTTAAAAAAAAAAAGGTCCTGAAGTCCATGTAAATATTTGAAAACACAGTAATAAATGCTGTTTGCTTTAACTGGGGACTACAAGTCATGCTTTCTTCCACTGTTAGATAACAACTCCCATAATGCCCAATGATCGGTGGTGAAATGTAAAATTTGTTACTACCGGTTCTGTGGGCGTAGCTTGGGGGGGTGTAATGTGACTGGGTGGGCATGGCCAACTTTTTTTAAAAAAAAAAAACTTTTAAAAGCATTTTTTTGGCCGAATTTTTTCTAACTTTTCCCATGCAATTCTGCATAGAATAGATTTCTCCCCTCCTCCCATTGGACAGGTCACATTGTCCAATTATGAATCATCCTTTTGCTTTGAGAAGAGTTTATGTCTTGGCCAACACCTGCAGAAGTGTCCTTGGTGGGGACTTGGCTCTCACGGTTGAAGGCTGGAGCCTCCCCCAATCCATCTTCCCCTTCCCTCCCCCCCAAGTTTTTTGGCAAGTTGAGAAGCGATAATAGCCACAGGAAGCATGAGCAAATTCAATCTTTTGACAATGCGCTGGCTGGGGAATTCTGGGAGTTGAAGTCTACAGGTTTCCCAACAATTAGAACAATTAACCAGTGGAATAACTTGCCTCCTGAAATTGTGAATTCTCCAACACTGGAGGTTTTTAAGAAGAGATTCCTCAGCCATTTGACTGAAATGGTATAGGGCCGTGATGGAGAACCTATGGCACGCGTGCCACAGGTGGCACGTGGAGCCATATCTGTGGGCATGCGAGCGTTGGCCTAGCTCAGCTCCAGTGCACGTGTGCCCCAGCCAGCTGATTTTCGGGCCTTCCGGGCCCACTTATAGTTGGGAAATGAGCCATTTCTGGCCTCTTTGTGGGGGGGGGGGCGTTTTCGCCCTCCCCAGGCTCTAAGGAAGCCTCTGGAGCCTGGGGAGGGCAAAAAATGGGCCTACCGGGCCCACCTGTAACCTTTTTGTCGTCATGTGCCAAAAGTAGGGGGGGAGCACGGAGAGCATTGAATTATGAGTCTCGGCACGCGACACCCCCCCCACGCTCCCTCCTGCTTTTGGCACATGACGGCAAAAAGGTTAGCCACCACTGGTATAGGGTTTCCTACCTAAGCAGGGGGTTGGATTAGAAGACTTCCAAGGTCCCTTCAAACTCTGTTATTCTATTCTATTCTATTCTATTCTATTCTATTCTATTCTATTCTATTCTATTCTATTCTATTCTACTCTACTCTATTCTATTATTTTCTTATTCTTATTCTTATTCTTATTCTATCCTATCCCTATCCAAGTTGTCAAGGTTGGACACTCCTGCTCTACAGCAATGGTCAGCTTGCCTGGTAATTATGGCACCAAAGAGAAATCTGGGTCAAGGCACCTGCTGGATGTACGAGAGCTAACAGAAAATGTTCCCTCCAAGTGATAATCCTGCCCCGGCCACCGAGGAATTAAAAGGAAATTGGGTCACGATGTGCCCTGTTACCAACACAGAAGGAGCTCCGTCCACCTGCAATGCTGCCCCCCATCCCCCCGAGCCTTAGAAGAAAGGGGAGAAGACCTACCTCTTCAGCTCTTCTTCTTTGATCCTCTCCTCTTCCCACAGGAACACTCCAGTGAGGGCTGCCATCAGCTTGCAGGCGTTGGCATGATGACCCTGGAACCGACGCCACAAGGAAGAGAAGAGATTCTTGCGCGCCCTCTCAGAGTAAATGTTACTGTACAGCTGAGCGATTTGCTGAGCACGCCTGATCCTCTGGCTGGTCACGTAACTGCACTGATTGGCCAGCAGGGATAATAGGCTCTTCTGCCCCGGGTCTTGCTCGGAGCCTTTCCGAAGCCACGTAAGCAGCCACTGGTACTTGCCCTTCAGGAAGTCCTCGTTCCACCACACATTCCGTGGTTTCCCTTCATAGCTGATGAAGCGGGATGAGTTCGCATAAAGGGAATAAAAGCTGGAGGGCGGCCTCCATTGAAGTGGGTGGAACATTCCTGCCACGCCTCACTGACCAGTCAATGCCCTAAAGAGGAGAAAAAAAAAAGCACCACAATCACAACACAACATCAGTCACAATGTTTGATATCTTCACATTTAAGGTTCTCCTCTCTTGACTGGATAGAGAGCATCACAAGTGAAGGGAGCTTCGTTTTGAGTTTCAGGCAGGAACTTAAGAGCAGCTACTTCAACAACCCATATCAGCAATCTAGCAGAGGTTTACAGACAACGTATAAATCACAAAAACACATTATAAAACGCCTTTGTTTTGGTCAGCCTATTTTTTTTTTAAACAAAAAGGTATCTATCATGCTGGTTTAGTAAGTATACCACACAGAAAGCAGTGTTAAAGAATTATTCTGCTATGTCGTTGCCTTATTCTCTGTTCTTTTGCTTAATGTTGCTATTGCTTTGGTTTTATTTATTCTAAAATGATTTATTTTATCTTCTTCCATAGGATACAACTCAATACGTGAAAAGACTGGCAGATGTATCATTTAACTGGTTTATGTTAAGAAAGGTTAATAGGCCATATATTGCCTGAATTTGATTTTTTTCCCAATCCGATCCAAAAGTCGAAGTATAAAATAGAATGAAATTAATATCCTGCATTTCTCAAGCGCAGAGATAAAATATCCAGATGCCTAAATTCCACTATAAATGGTAGTTTACAAATACATGAGCTTCATATGATATGACAGATCAAAAACAAACATAGCATTGAAAGTCCAGCGCACAGCATGAAACAACATGAAATCGCTAAAAAAATACCCAGATCTAGACAGATGGCTGGAACTAAAAAAAAAGTAAGCTTTTATGGAATTTAAACTTAGGTCTAGCAATCAAACAAACTGAGTGTATCCAGGTCAGCCACATCACATTTTCTTCACAAGCAGAACCCCTTGTCTCACTATTCAACCTTTCCAGCATGGAAACGTTCTCTCTTGGAGAAGCAAGGTCCGAAGTAAGAAGCATGCTTCCTCTACCGCTATTCTCAGCATCCTATTATAGGCCTCAAAAGCAGCTACAGTAATTGGTATTAGCAACAGGATCAGCTTGCTTGGTAGCCTAAAAATAGTAACCTAAAAATGACCCCAGGGCAGGAATGCTTATAGCATACCTCTGTACAGTAGTTCAACCAAAAGGGGAATGGTGCAAGGGTCTTTTTTTTACAGTAAGAGATTTCTGCAGCAGCTGCCAAGTAAGACCCTCTCACCCAAAGACTCTTCCAACTCTCAACAGTATCAAGTAACAGAAATAGCCCCGAGGCGCTTCTGCTGTATCAACAATATGTGCTCATCAACCTGCCCGCTCTACCCACAGATTAACTTCTAGTCAGAACTGAGTTTGTGAAAAGGAGTAGGAAGATCTCACAAGCCTGGTTGCATCTGTTGGATCAAACTTTTGAGGTTGCCGAATGCCGGGGTGTAAGATGCAAAATGTAATTAAACTTCCTTTGATTAAAAGAACAGCAACTCCTCAAATGTGAAAGTCTAATACTCTATTCCAATTTAAAAGGATCCATAAATATCTGCAAAAATCTATTTCAGAATCAGAAATATGCAATTAAAAACAAGAGAAAGAGGAAAAAAAAGAAACCCTTCATGGTTGCACAATAAGGTAAATATTAAGTAATGAGACTCATCTTTAACTTTACAAACGACAGAATTAATCTGATGCTAGCTCATAATCTTTATTGTACCTTGATTCCTTGAGCTTTAAGTAAATATTATTAGAGGACCAAGTACTGTATTGAAGAGACTATGAGTCAGAAAGGTAGCATACAAATATAAACTCAGATACCTGCTTTTTGTCAATTACAAAATAGAGAAAATGCCACCCTCTTTTTTTCAGATCTGTTGCAATAATATGCCAATACAATATTACTGCAATAATCTGGCCAAACCTCACCCCACCCCCCACACTTTCCAAATCGATTATTCATTGCTGCCACATTCTGCCTCAATCTTTCCTAAGTGGTCTGTCCATAAACATAATGGATTAACTCTCATAACCCCTCATATAGCACGGCCAACACGTTTAAGATACATATCTTAAACATTGCTTATAATTGAAAAACACTGTCCTACACCATTACCCATCTTGTGACTCAATACAAAACAAATCCTACAAAACAATTTTCACCATCAGCAATCTCAGGTTTTTAAAAAAACACCCAAGCCTGTACAGTAGAGTTGTGAAGGTATGTTTAAAAGTCACGCAGGACAAATTTCAGATTAGAACGATTTCTACTAAGCTCTTGGAAGATAAGGAGAGTTACAAAATGGTGCAGAATGTCTATTACTCAACAGCATGGTTATTCACAATGTGCACAAATTAACTTGCATTATCCCTAGCAGTTTGCAGGGAAACGTTTTAATTTTTAGCGTGTGCCCAACTGCTTACATCAGAAGATAGCAAATTATAGATTTGAGCCAAAATACATCCATCTGAAAGCGGAAAGGTATTTGCTCTTCCCTTTGCACATGGCCTCAGCTACAGAAATACATAGATAAAATTCAGTCAGATGACTTTAATGCCATGTGAAATCTAGAACAACAATTTTTCACTCCCCTAAAAACCATCTGACTGGCAAATACAGCAAGACACTGAAATGCATTAAATGTCTGCCATGTATCATTGGTGGTAATTATAAAGCAGCGTCCATTGCTGATCTGTTCCTGTATTATGGTTTTCTGATAATTTCTAGAGTCAGTTTGGTTTAGTGGTTAAAATGCTGGCTTAGAAAGTAGGTGACTGAGAGGTTTAGGCCTTCCTTAGGCATGAAATCTGGCTGGGTGACTTTAAAGGGCCAGTCTCACTTTATCAGCCCACCTCACATATCGTCATTGTGGGAAGAATAGGAGGCAGGAGTATTAAATATGTTTGCCATTGTGACTTGTGTATAAAAATGACAGGATTAAAAATATAATAACAAAAAGATCTGCAAATAGAAGAACTGTGGCAAAAAAAGGAAAAATAGGCACCTTGGGTGCAATTCCAGAACATCGGGGCACCACTGGAAGACTGTCAATCGATTTGCAAAAGGCAGCTTTGCTTAGAAACAGCTTAACATTATGTGACAATATTATTAAATCACATCTACCTACACCAGGTCCTTGGGAAGGACTCAATAGGCGGACAAAAATGCCAAATCCAGTCTAAACCTGTTGCTGAGCTGTTTATGCTGAACCCAACCATAAATAACACTTTAATTTTGTGGCTCATTTCTTTCTCCTAGGCCAGGGATGGGCAATTGTGGCTCTTTTACAACCTGTGGACTTCAACTTCCAGAATTCCTGAGACAGCTTGGTGTTTATTTTTATATATATATATATATAAATGGTGTTTATTATTATATTACATATAATATATATATATATATATATATATATATATATATATATATATATATATATATATATATCAATTTTCTTACTTCTTCGTAGGGTTTATGTGTGTTTTTCTTCTAGCCAGGTTTTCCCTACGTAGCCAAGGTTTGTTTTGTAGCTCCAGCTCAGTAGAATCTCATCTACTCGGTTCTGGGCTTTTTTCCTTTCTAACACCTAGCAGTTAGAGCTTGCTAGGTGTTAGAAAGGTAAAAAGCCCAGAACCGAGTGGGAGACTAAGGATCTCCCAATGGATCTAAGATAGATCTATTTCGGACTTATAAATCCTCATCAGTTAGCCACACCTTCATCCCATGTATCCTCCCTGTAAAGGTACAATATTTGTTTTCTTTTCTTTTCGTAGGCCTTTATGCGTTATTACTCTTTAGCCAGGTTCTTCCTATGATATATATATATATATATAGATATAGATAGATAGATAGATATAGATATAGAGAGAGAGCGCCCCAATATATGGGTGTCCCATATATATATATATATATATATATATATCGATTCCCTTTGTGCACCGACCACCCCGCGGTCTCTCAAGAGGCCCAAGAAAGACCCCCAACGCCCACCCACCCAATTTCTGGCCGCTTTACGGGGCTTCCCGACGGCGGCTGGCAGCCTTTCTCCTCACCGCCTCCGCCCCACACACCACCTTCGACCCCAGAGGCCCGAAAGAAGCCGGCCGAGGCTGCGGCCACGACGCCCCTTCCCTGCCCTGAGGCGATTTGGCGCCATTTTCCCAGCATGCACTGCGCAGGCGCCAAATGGCCGCTCTCCCCTCACCGAGGGACCCTCAGTTTCCCCCCCCCCTCAGGCAGCGGAGACTACAATTCCCAGAGGCCTTTTAGAAAGAAGGGGCCGTTGATGGGGGGGGACTCTTACCTGACGAAGCCTCTCTCTCCCCGCGAACCCTCCAGCCGGTGGCGCGGCCCGAACGGAGGGTTTTTTTGGGGGGGAGGGGCGGCCCAGCTCTGTTGCGGCGCCTTCTCCTCGCTTTCCCCTCCTCGAAGCCCTCAGAAAGCGAGCTCCGCTGGCTAGGCCGCGCCCCGCGCCGCGCCTTATTGGCCGGCTCTTAGGCAGCCCCGCCTTCCGATTGGAGGAAAGAGACGTCCATCTTCTTCTTTCCCCCCCCAACCCCCTCCTGCGACCTCGCGGCCGGCGCGCTGACTTTCCTTCGAATCGCCGCCCACCGAGCCTCGAAGCTCCGCCTTGTGACCCACTCAAGGGCGCCTTGGAGACAGGAGGACCCCCGGCGGGGCTGCCCTTGGATGGCGCCTGCGTGGAAAGCCAGGCGCTTCTAAGGACGGCCTGGGGGGGGCTTTACCGGCCAGCGAAGGACGATGGGAGATGCAGTCCAAGGGCAGATGGCGTTTGGATTCTCCCTGTTGTTTTAAAAAAAGGGGGGAAAAAAGCCCTTTTCTGGGAATTTCCATTAGGGAAGCAGGCGTTACTGGGGCCTGGTCTCCTCCAGAGGTGAGCGGGCCCAAGTACCACAATTCCCAGCCTCTGGATACTGGCAGGGAACTCTGGGAATTGTAGTTCAATGCAGCATTTTGTCAATCTCAGCCCACGGAAGAGCTGTGGACTTCAACTCCCAGAATGCCCTGGCCGCCACTTCCTGACCCTGCTATAAAGGTTGTCCTCAACTAACAACACCTCGCTTAGTGACCGTTCAAAGTTACGGCGGTGCTGTAAAAAGTGCCCTGGGGCTGTTTTTCATAGTTGACACCCATTATGGCCTCTCCAAAGTCATGTCACCTGACTCACATTTATGACGGTTGCAGTATACGGGGGACATGGGATCCCCTTTTGCGACCTTCTGACAAGCCAAGACAATGGGGAAGCCAGATTCACTTAACAACCGTGCTGCTCACTTAACGGCAATTCACTTAACAATGGAGGCAGGAAAGAAGGTATAATGGGGCAAAAGTCACTTAAGGAATGCCTCGCTTAGCAACAAAAATTTTGGGCTCAACTGTGGTCGTTATTTGAGGACTAGCTGTACTTTCTTGGTGGTTTCCCATCCAAGGACTTAGCAGTACAGAAATTTGATTTTCAACAGTCCATTTAACGACCATTAGAAGTGACAACCGAACCGCACTGGAAAAAAAGTGGCTTGTGACCATTTTTCACACTTATGACCACTGCAGCATCCCCCGTGGTCACATACTCAGATGCTTGATGACTGACTCACATTTATGACAGTTACAGTGTCCCGGGATCTTTTGAGACCAGCGAAGGCAAAGGAGAAACTAGATTCGCTTAACAACTTTGTTACTATCCCAAAGGTGTTTGTTTTTTTTTCCAAGAGGCAACTGGATTTTCTGGTTTTCCTTTGAAGACGTTTCGCTTCTCATCCAAGAAGCTTCTTCAGCTCTGGCTGGGTTGGTGGGGAACGGAAGGATTTAATTTATAATTTATAAATCCGTCCATTCTCCACCATCCAGTCAGAGCTGAAGAAGCTTCCTGGATGAGAAGCGAAACGTCTTCAAAGAAAAACCAGACAATCCTGAAAAAGCATCTTTGGGATCGGTTTACAGAGTCAGCCTCTCGCCCCCAACAATCTGGGTCCTCATTTGACCCACCTTGGAAGGATGGAAGGAGGATCAAACTCCTGGCTGTGGGCAGTTAGCTTATGATATTGCATTTTAACCACAGGAAGGAAGGAAGGAAGGAAATAGACTTATATACCGCTTCACAGTGCTTTGCATCCCTCTCTAAGCGGTTTACAGAGTCAGCCTCTTGCCCCCAACAATCTGGGTCCTCATTTGACCCACCTCGGAAGGCTGGAAGCTTGAGTCAACCTTGAGCTGGTCAGGATCGAACTGCTGGCAACTGTCAGCCTGAAATGCTACATTCTAACCCACTGTGCATCATGGAAGGAAGGAAGGAAGGAAGGAAGGAAGGAAGGAAGAGCAGTTATATACCGCTTCAGTGCTGTTACGGCCCTCTCTAAGCAGTTTAGAGTCAGCCTCTCTCCCCCAACAATCTGGGTCTTCATTTTATCCACCTTGGAAGGATGGGAGGTTGATGCTTCTAACAGCTGCTCATAATGACCGGCGTTCCTGAGAATATCCACAAAACAAGATCAATTCCTCCATTAAAATATCCTTCTTCCTTTCTGAAGCGACTCTCAAGTTATCTACAGTTATTCTCTGGATTTGCCCTAAAGAGCCCTGAAAAGCAACTGCAGCACATATTCTAACCCTTGAACTTTCTATGCTGCAAATATATTTTATATAAAATAATTTCTGGACACTGGTTTTTTTGCACTCGAGAGCAACCGCTTCCCTGTGATTGCCCATAAAAAATCCTGAACCCAATTTGAAGGCAGCTTTAACCCTTTTCCCCCTCCTGCTATTCCAAGGAAAAATCTGCACGGCTTCGACATTTAAAAGATTTTGAAGAATCACGTAAAATACGTGGGCAGTTTTTATTTTAAAACACGAACCTGTTTCGGAACGGTTTCTCTTCCACAGGCTCCTCAAAACACCTTGGTGGAGGTGTCGATGTTACCTCGATTAAGAACGGAGCCTCCGGTGAGGAAACCATCATCTCAAGTAGCTGCTACTCAGAATGCAAATTGGGAGTTGCACAATAGGCTGCGATCACCCGAGTCCCATTTTCTGCATGGGTACAATCCCATTTACAAAAGGACAGTGATGAGAATAAGGAGGGATAATTACAAAGAAAAGAAAAAGTGCCAGATATTGTTAAAATGCGAGATGTCGTCACCTTTTCTCTGACAGACACTTGGGTTTGCCCCTTCCTGATGAAAGCACGCAAGGCTCTCTAATCCTGGGATCATTCGTTCCTTTACAAGCTGCACTTCCAATTATTGGCCAAGAGGCAATTTACGCCGTCGTTTTTATTTTGGGTAGAAAAAGGAATCCAGATTTTAACCGGTGGGAGTTAATCAACAGTGTTTGGTGAACGATGCGCTGGGTCTGAAAATCATCACAGGCAGATTATGTGGAGATTGGTTTTTATCAAGTCCCGCTATGGAAAAAGAAGGCAGACTGGGGCCACCAGTTTATTCTGAAGATGAATCAAGATGAACGAAGCTGCCCTTGGCAGGTGGAGGTGCTGCCGAAAAGCGGAAAGAGAGCGAATACGGTATTTTCCCGTTACTCACTTCAAGATCCAAATAGCAATAAGCACTTAGATTTATATACCGCTTCACAGTGCTTTTACAGCCCTCTCTAAGCGGTTTACAGAGTCAGCCTCTTGCCCCCAACAATCTGGATCCTCATTTGACCCTCCCTCGGAAGGAGAAAAAGCTGAGTCGACCTTGAGCTGGCCAGGATTGAACTCCTGGCAGTGGAAATGCAGAATCAGCCTGCAATAATGCCTTCTAATCCCTGCGCCACCAGGGCTCAAATCTGGGGTAAAATGCTACCGGTTCAGACCGGTTCGCCCGAACCGGTAGTAATAGAAGCTTCGGGTGAACCGGTAGTAAAAAAAATACTACCGGTTTGGACGAACCGGTATTTCCAACAATCAGCTGTGCTGTGTGATTTATATAAGAAATTCTGCTTTCTAGCGAATCTAAATCACGCGGCACAACGGTTCTCCCTCCCCCCTCACTGTTCTACTTACCTTAGAAAAGTCTTAATCCTCCTTTTTCAGCGCTGCGCAGTAGTGCCTGTACATTTGGTGCCTAGCGCACATGCACGTGCAAAGAGCAAAGCAAACCGGTAGCAGACTTTGGAGCATTTCACCCCTGGCTCAAATCCAAGAGACCAGGTGGAAAATAGTAAAAGTGTGCACAACATTTAAAGCCAAATTTAGCAGGGAGCAATCTGAAGGGAGCAAAAGATCTCGCTGGCATCGCTACCGGCTGTTTTGTGTGCGGGGCGGAAAGCACAAAAGTGAGATTGGGACACCCCATTTTTTTTAAAAAAAATAAAATAAAAAGATCAGATTTCTTCTACCATGTTTCCCCGAAAATAAGACCCTGTCTGATATTTTTTTGAACCCTGAAATAAGCGCTTGGCCTTTTTGCCATGCACTCAAAAACCCGATTGGGCTTATTATCAGGGGATAACGTCTTATTTTGGGGGGGAACAGGGTACATTCCATAACGTTCTCCTTCTCGGCTTTTAAAAGATGGAAGCCTTTAGAGCAGTGTTTCTCAACCTTGGAAGCTTGAAGATGGGTGGACTTCAACTCCCAGAATTCCCCAGCCAGCGCTGCTGGCTGGGGGATTCTGGGAGTTGAAGTCCACCCATCTTCAAGCTACCAAGGTTGAGAAACACTGCTTTAGAGCCTAATGAAAAATTCTGTCCCAGTTTTTCTCCCCTGCAATTAAGAGGACAGGGAAAGGGTCTCCTTCCCACCACTTCCAACCCTGTATTGATACCGGTGGCATGTTAACAGGCTCAGGCTATTGAGCAGGGGTCTCCAATCTTGGCAAGTTTAAGACTTGTGGACTTCAACTCCCAGAATTCCTCAGCCAGCGAAGTTTCGCTGGCTGAGGAATTCTGGGAGTTGAAGTCCACAAGTCTTAAACTTGCCAAGATTGGAGACCCCTGTTATAGAGACTATCATGTGCTCTGCATCAACTGGATTAAAGTCCTCTCTAACTTTAAAAGCCCAAATCACTCCCTTCTGCATCAAGATCGTGGCAAACCCCCTTCGACCTTCTCAGGCGCCTTTCGCTGCGTTATCTTTTCATCTCGTTGAACCAGAACAAACTTCCATCAAGCCAAACCGGTTTTACTTTGTTTTACAGTCTCGATCTTCTTTTAAAACACACACACACACACAAACTTACACAAACACTCCTTGACAAGGCTGCTCACTCATTCCCTCCCTCCCACTGTCAGTCAAAGCATGTTTTAGCGCAGAGGTCTTCAATCTTGGCAGCGTTAAGACTTGTGGACTTCAACTCCCAGAATTCTCCAGCCAGCTATGGCTATGCTGGCTGAGGAATTCTGGGAGCTGAAGTCCGCAAGTCTTAAAGCTGCCAAGTTTGAAGGCTTCTGGTTTAGTGAATACAAACAAACAAAAAAAAAATGCTGGCTTATTCGAAGCGGGTTTACCTCCACGCAGAGCGAGAAAAAAAAAAACAAGGAAAAGGTTAACTTATCATTCTCTTTGTACAGAAAGCCAGCTGTGAAATGCTCTTTCGGTTACTACCCGCAGCTAACAGGAGGACTTCTGTCTGTGAAACGCCGGCGGGACGGAAAGATCGGGACCAGAGGCTACATGGAGACGGTTTTGAGATGACAAAGGTGGAATCGGTGGGGAGGGGGGGGACAGGGGAACAGGGACGAAAGACATACCGAAAAGGTTTAACAGTGGAAATCGAGCTTGGAATCAGTATTTGCATATCATTTGGTTGCATTGGTGGTGGTGGTGGTGGTGAGAGCGGGGGAAGAACGTGGTTCTGATACGTTGCCTTACGCGGAGGGGTTGAAGGCCTGGCAGTTCTGCAGAGCAGGAGCGCCAGATGGAAGGAGAGCCCCCGTGAGTCTCTTGCTGGAGACAACAGCCCCCCCCCAGGGAGAAAACTCAGTAGTCGCGATATTCTCTTGGGAGCGTGCCACGTTTTGTGGGCCCTTCCCCTCCCCCCCACACACAACCCCGTCAGGGAAAGAGGAGGCTGCAAGAAGAAAGAGCAGAGCAAAGTGCAAAAAACGCTTCCGCCGAGTCGCAGAAGGCGGGAGTGGATGAAACGAAGGTGGGAGGAAACGTTAACCCTGCTTTTTTTCCAGGAAGCACGAGGGTCGACCGAACGGGGTCGCCTCTCCACAAACCAGTGCATAGAGGAAGAGTCCCATATCTTTCGGGGTGCTGGAGGCCAAGCCTGTTGGCCCGAGGGGGTGAACGTCAGAGGAGTGTCCCCTTCCGTTCTTCCTCCCCCCCCCCCAAAGGAGAGGAGTTCTGCGGGTGGCGGGACAGGACGGCTGAATTCTCCGCTGCCCACCAGTGCGAAACGTCTTAGCGCAATGCCAAAAATGGTGGCACCCCTTCCCCCCGCCCACCCACCCTCTCGCCCACCCCCTTTCCCACCCAATCAATCTGTCTACACGCCTTCCTTTTCGCTTCCTTCTCCTGAAGCAGCTCTCCTTTTCCTTTCTCTCTCTCTCTCTCTCTCTGGAGCCCCCAAACTCTACCGCTCTTGGCAGCTGAAAAAGTCAGGAAAACTTCCAGTGGAAAAACCGCACACACACCCCCCGCCGAATGCCTGAGGTTCAAACCCCGCCCCAATGGTCACCCCATTGCTTCAGAATACGCCTGCTTCAGAGGTCACTGCATGAGCAAGTCTTCGGCTCTGGCTCCTGTCCTCTCTCCAGACAGGAAATGGTAAAAGGGAGCAGATCCACGGAGAGGAAGGAAAGGAGAAACACCTACAAGAGGAGGTTCCAGGAAGAGAAGGGAACGCGTTCCCAAAGCAATTGTGTGCAGGTTGACTTTCGGGACTGGCTGGAAGAAGCTCCCTCCCCCCTTTGCCCCAGCCGTCATCCGGGGAAGCGTTACGGCGTGTAAGCCGGTGGTGGCTGGAACTGGTTGATGCCTTCGTACTCGGCGGGGTAAGGTTCATTCTCCTCCATCTCGGACAGGAGCTCCAAGGCCTGCTCCTCTTCTTCAGTGGGGTAGTGGCGCAGCAGGTTGGCAGCCGTGGCCAGGATGGATGCCCCGCCGGCTCCGGCCACCAGGTAAAAACTGACGGCGAACGTAACGTAGACCTGCGAGCCGTGGTACTTCTTGTGCTGCTGTTGCTGGGCAAGAATTAGCTCCGAGGCCCAGTAGCAAAACCCGATCACCGTGGCGCACTGCAGCACTGCGGGCAGAAGGAAAAGACGCATGGATGGAAACATGGGGAATGAGGACACGGGCAACGACCCTTTCTCAGGCTAATACATACACACTGAGACAGAGAGAGAGACACACACAGAGAGAGAAACTGAGAGGCAGAGAGAGAGAGAGACAGAGGGAGACACAGAAAGTGAGAGAAAGGGAGACACAGAGAGACAGTGGCAGAGGCAGAGAGAAAGAGACACACACACACACACAGACAGAGAGACAGACAGACAGACAGAGGCAGAGAGAGAGAGAGAGAGGCAGAGGGAGAGAGAGACAGAGGGAGACACAGAAAGTGAGAGAAAGAGAGACACAGAGACAGTGGCAGAGACAGAGAGAAAGAGACACACACACACACACACACACAGACAGAGAGACAGACAGACAGACAGAGGCAGAGAGAGAGAGAGAGAGAGGCAGAGGGAGACACAGAAATTGAGAGAGACACAGAGAGACAGTGGCAGAGGCAGAGAGAGACACACACACACAGAGAAAGAGAGAGAGAGAGAGAGAGAGAGGCAGAGAGACAGAGAGAAAAAGAGAGAGGCAGAGGGAGACACAGAAAGTGAGAGAAAGAGAGACACAGGGAGACAGTGGCAGAGGCAGAGAGACACAGAGAGACATAGAAAGTGAGAGAAAGAGCGAGAGATAGACAGCTGGCGAGGAGCCAATGGATTGCATTATCTGAGTTATCTGCTAAATGTACCTCTCTTTTTTTGCTTTTTGAACACTTACGGTCTTTTTAAGATGAAAGTGTGAGATGGGGAGAGATGTGATCTTTTGGGATTTGAAGTTGAATGTACATGCTGGACTGGTTTGTGTCATGGAGAACCGACTGGACAAAAAGATGCTTTATGACTTATTTTTCACACAAACACGGCACTGCAAAAAGTGGTTGAATGCCTTCCCCATAATTTTGTTCGGCCCCTCCATAATGTCATTTTGAGATGATTTTGTGGCCAACCCAAGGGCTAAAGACAGAGTTGCACCTACAGGAGAAAGCATAGGTGCCTTCTCTGGTCCCAAAGCTGCTTTTTCAAGAGGCAGCTGGACTTTTTTGGTCCAGTTACACCAAAATAACTCCAGTTGCCTCTTGAAAAAGCACCTTTGGGACAACCATGACTTGGATGACCGAGAAGCTCCGTAAGTGCTTCCTCTTGTTAGTCCAACTAATTGTGCCTTCAGTGCAGAAGGGAACTAGGTAGGTAGAGCAATGTGGCACGTGAGCTCTAAAAATTCCACGAGGGGAAAAACTTAACACCGTAGGAACACGCAATAGGGTGCGTTCAAGGTTCAAGATAAAGCACGCATGGAGAAAAATGAAAGCACTGTACTTTTCGGAGTATAAGACACACTTTGTTCCCCCTTAAAAGAGGGTGGAAATGTTGGTGCGTCTTATACACGGAATATAGCCATTTTTGGCCTCCCGAAACCTCGCCCCGCGCCTATCGTTTTCGCCAAAAACAGGCCCTTTTTTTCGCAAAAATGGGATGCGCAGAGGATTTGGGAGGCCTGCAGTGCTCCTGAGGGCTTGGGGGGTGCAAAAATAGGGCCCTTTTTCACAAAAACAGGACGCACAGAGGGTTTGGGAGTCCTGCAGAGTGCTCCTAGGGGTCGGGGAAGGCAAAAAAATTTTTTTTTCTTGTTAACCTTTTCGAAATCTTGGTGCGTCTTATACTCCGGTGCGTCTTATAGTCCAAAAAATACAGTATTCGGTGGACAAATTAAGAGGGACGGGCGGTTCTGGAAGGCCCACAGGAGCCCCACAAGAGCCTTCGCCCCCCCCGCCAAAGGAACCCAAAGCGTAATGTAAAATCAAGGCTCCTCAGCTACCTGTGAGGATGTGAGCAAAGGCGTAACGGCGCGTAATCTTCAGTGCGGCATGCTTGGGCCCGAAGACGTCAAGAAGGAAAGCTGAAAGGCTACAGATGATGCCCAAGAAGCAGAAGGCAGCAATGACCCGAAGCAGTAACACCGTCTGGGGGTTCATGCAGTAGTCTGGAAGGAGGGAGACAGAATCAAAAGGGCATTTCCGTTAAGTGGTATCACTTCTGAGCGGAAACTCTTCCTCATTTCACAGGTTCAGCCCTCCGGTTTACAACCCAGGTCTACAGCACATTGCAATATTATATCCTGAATGTTCTGGTGTTCGATAAAGCTTTGTGTTTACTGGGATATTCTTCAGATAGGGATAATTTGCCTCTTCAGAATTGCCCAGGAATTTAAAAATTTAAATATTAAAATTAAAGAAATGTAAGAATTGCCTCTTAAATCAGGATTCTAAAAAACTCGCGTATCTCTTTTTTTTATTGAAAAGTTTTTTAAAGAAAAACAACAATTTTCCCCATCCCCTTTTCCCCACCCACCCACCCCAACCCCTGTCCCCCCTCCCCCCCGACTTCCCAGAGCAAAATACAAGGTATTTCAATTAACTTTTAAACTAACAAACCCCCCCTTGACACCTTAATTCCACCATAAGTAACATAATTTTAAGATTTAACATTCACTCATAAGCTATTTGATATTTTCTAGTCTGATACTTATTTTGAATATAATCAATCCATCTGCTCCATTCCAACATATATCTTTCTTGAGTATAATCCTTCAAATATGCTGAAATTTTTGCCATTTCAGCTAAATTAGCAACTTTCAATATCCACTCAATAGTAGGCAAGAAGTCTTTCTTCCAATGTTGCGCTATCAACAGTCTTGCTGCTGTTATTAGGTTCAAAATCAATTTAGTCTCTGATACTGTACTATTCATTGTTATACCCAATAAAAACAATTGCGGAGTAAATTTCAATCTTCTTTTCAGGATATTCTGCATCACCCACCAAATCTTTATCCAAAATGCTTTGATTTTCTTACAAGTCCACCATATATGATAATAAGTTGCATCATCACAATCACATCTCCAGCATTTAGCTTTCACATTAGGATACATACATGATAACTTTTTAGGATCTAAATGCCATCTATAAAACATTTTATAAAAATTTTCCCTTAAGTTTTGTGCTTGTGTAAATTTGACAAAAACTCGCGTATCTCAAGGAGTCCGAGTTACAGAAGGCTGAGATGGGTGGAAGGAAAACATCTCAAACTATAGAGAAAAGTAATGTTTAATGGATCGAAGTGAATTATTGTGAAGGCTACCCTGAAGACAAAAAATAAAAATGTTTTTAAGAGTTGCTTAGACGAACTGCAAAGTCCTTTCTTTGTTCTCCGTCTTCCAGGTCATGGTTGTCCCAAATTTCGCTTTTTCAAGAGGCAGCTGGACTTTCTGGTTTTTCGCGAAGACGCTTCTGGGATGAGAAGGGAAACATCTTCGAAGAGGAACCAGAAAGTGAAAAATTTGGGATTTCAAGTAAATTATATTTCAGGGTGGCCCATGAGCGCTACGGGCCATGGGTGCTACTTCCAGCTGTTTGCAATGATAATAATAATAATTACAAAAAACCACCTCACTCGGAACAGCTTACATCCTCCGATGATACCTTAACAGTTCCTAGGTCCTTGGTTAGGACTCGAGCTGCTGAGCTATTAACCAGCCTCAAAGGCTGTGAATCTCACTAAAGATTAACCAATAATAATAATAATAATAATAATAATAATAATAATAACAACAACAACAACAACAACAACAACAACATTAATCATAATCATAATCATAATCAGGTACTTGGTTGATCCCTAGGACGCTGGCAGCAACCCATATCAACCATTAGCACCAATCAATGGTATTTGTGATGCATTTTTGAATGTTCAGTTGACTGAGTTTCATATTTAATGAATAAAGTAAATAATAGTAATAATAATGCAAGTGTTTTAAGATTATTTCACTGGTCGTTGATACTGAATTTTTATTTTTATTTTTTTGCTCAACTGCCAATCTTCTTATGATCAGATTGTTTTGAATGCCTTTGAGCAGGATGCTTGACTCAATTTCCATCAAGAGTTTCGTCTTTTGTTTTTGATAATGCTGTTGGGCTCAGATTTCAACTGCTTGCTCAGATCAACTGTCGTTTCCCTCAAGGACCTTTTCACCTACTTTAAATGTGCTTCAGTGGCTTTATCCTGAGGCCCTTGCCCTGGCAACAAGCAGAACCATAAAATAAAATTAAAAAATCTCATTAAACAAGATAAGGAACCGGTTTGATCTCGTGGTTTAAGCACCACTTCATAAAGCGGAGGAGACAACGAGTTCTAGTCTTGCCTTAGGCATGAAAACCAGCTAAAGTTTAAGTGGGATTCCCCCCCCCCCACCCCAATGTTTAATGTTGGATGTTTGGGTCATTCTTTTTCTTTTTTTCCCTTTTGTATACAGGTTTTTTTTTTTTGCCTTTTTTTTCGTTGTTGTTACTGTTGGATGTATTTTTTCTCCCCGGGGTTTTTTCTGTTTTGTATTTTATTCCCATCGAGGAATTAATAAACATAATAAATACATATTTTTTTAAAAAAGAAACTTCTTTTAATTCAGATCCATAACTGCTTGTGCAGATGACCAAGTGGCAGGTGGATTAATACAAGTGTTCATTGTTTATTCGCTTTGGTGGAAAAAAGGCTGATTTATGTGTTCCATTTGTCAAAGGCCAGGGCTATGAATTACCGTATTTTTCGGAGTATAAAGACACACTCCCCCCCCAAAAGAGGGTGGAAATGTTGGTGTGTCTTATACACCGAATACAGCCATTTTTGTGGCTCCCAAAGCCCCACTCGTCCCATTTTTGCAAAAAATGGGCCCGTTTTTCACAAAAACAGGGTGTGCAGAGGGTTTGGGAGGCCTGCAGAGTGTTCCTGAGGGCCGAGGAGGGCAAAAACCAATTTTTTTTTCTTACTTACCTCTTCGAAATCTTGTTGTGTCTTATACACCGGTGCATCTTATAGTCCGAAAAATACGGTAGTGACTTTTACTGTTTCCTGAAACAACTCGGTGGGTTTAGAGCTCATTAATTTTTTTTAAAAAAGAAATGCTCTTACATTTGATTTATATATATATATATTTAACTCTCACAGTTTTCCTCTCTCCAAAATCAACTTTGGGAGAACAAGAAACAAGGATGCTGGCAGTTTTAAACGAGAACTGCTTGACACTGTTCCCAATCTGTTATACGCAGATCCTCCCCGATTCAAGAAACTGAAAATCCCATTTTAATGCCAGTTTACCATGGTTACAAGTAACAATAACAACAACAAAAGAGAGATCCAAAATGTGCTCCGTTTTAAGATGTTTCACATGGAGCAAATGCCACTGTTGTAATCAGAATAATATATCAGCATTTGATATACAGTAGTGGCCAAAATTGTGGAAACTTTTTGGGAAAAGTGTGTTTTTGAGGGTTTGATGGCTAATAACACCACTTTTTGGGGGACTTTCATGATAATCCTATTCCACAGCTGGAAAGGCCTGGGAATAGCCCAAACCTTCACCCAATTGAAAATCTACGGAGTCGACTAACGAAACTGGTTAGTCAGAAGCGACCCAGCAATAAAACCCAGTTAACAGAAGCCATCATTCAATCTTGGTTTCACATTAGAACAGCTCCAGAACTCAAAAACTTGGTTCACTCCATGGGAAGACGTTGTAAGGCTGTAATTCATGCTAAAGGTTACCCAACGAAGTATTCACTGACATGGGGATCATTTTTGTATATCTCATTTTTTCTATGGTGGTAATTTTTGTATATCTCATTTTTTTCTACGTGTTTTACTTTTTCTTCTTTATACCGCAACTGCTATTCTAATAGCAAATCCTTCCTAAAAGTTATTGCGTTACATTCTTGATTAAATTATCTTTCCATTGATATATAATTTTATGGTACCGCTCCAAAAAAAGTGGTGTTATTAGCTATTTTTTTTTTTTTAGAAAATAGACTTTTCCCAAAAGGTTTCCACAATTTTGGCCACTACTGTATACACAAGACAAGACGAATTGCATTAGCTGGCAATGATTCAACCTCCATTTCAGTAGGAAAAAAACTGAACTGAATGTGAAATTTTTGGTGGGGTGGAACAAAACCCGGGCTTGTGACCAAAATAACCCACTTTTAAAATGGAGATTGTGAAAAAACAAGTGAGGATGGAGGAGAAGTGAAACAAGCAATGAGAATTTGAAATTCCTGGTTGATTTCTCTAGTCTTCACTTTGGTTTCAGGATACTGTAGGTGGAGCAGACCAAGAAATCAACTTCACCAGAAGGCTTAAACTATCTTTACTGAAACTGATTATTTATTTTATTTATTTGATTTAAGACTAACAATAATGTGTGAAACTTAGTGCCGCCTGACTCTCAATGTCTCATGACAAGGAAATTAAAATAAAATTAATGCAGTTAGTTAAACAGTGGCTTTCAAAGGTTTTGTTATCTCCCTTAAAAAAATGTTCCAGCCGCTCTTAGACCTTAGAATAACTTTGTTGTTACTTTAAATGTATAGTAATCGGCGTACATTTAAATGAAACTTCGTTGCATACAGGTGGTCAAAGGACCACCTGTGATATACACTAAATGAGCATGACAAAATAAATCGAAACAAAATTATGCAAATACCCACATATATTGTGTGACACAGAGAAAACAACACAGTCTAGTTCAGATGTATACGTGTACATGGTGAGAAAAACGAATCTTGCGAATTTACCAGACGGATGGCGTAGGGAACAAAGCTGTAGTAGTCCTACTATAAATAGTTTGAAACCTCCTCCCAGAGGGGAACAACAGAAACAGACCGTGGAGTGGGTGTGTAGGGTCTCTAACAATGCTTTGAGCTCTAAGCACATAGCGCTTAGAAGCAGCATCCTGAATCACGGGAAGCAAGCTTCCTATAATCTTCTCCGCTGTCCTCACCACTCTCTGTAGGGACTTTCTATCTGAGGCGCTGCTGCCACCAAAGCAAACAGGGATGTAATTGCAGGCAGCTGGCAGCTAAGTGCTACTTAACAGCACTTTAGTCCGCTGCACCACCAAGGCTCCTTCACCCCTACCATCCGTACACCTGAATCCTTGATACTGAGTGGAGTATGACTATGCCGGCTCTTTCTAAACTCTACAATTATCTCCTTTGTTTTATTAACATTGAGAACATTTAGAATACTTGCCTAGATAATCATTCTTATTTCTATCAAGGTCATTTTCCTTCCTGTTTACATCTCGAGAGCTACAGGGTAAAACCAGAGATTTCATGGGAATCATTGCTTCTTCTTTTTTTTTTTTTTTCCCCAGAGGGGGAAAAAGTGACCTTTATGCAAGCGTCTGAGATTTTCAGGAACAGAAACCAAAAAAGGCTTCAAATTATTTGTTCATTTCACGGTAGAACAGGAAGACCTGAAGTATTTTGCAGAAGCGTTCAAGGGCAGGACTTTAAGGCAGACTGCTAAAAAAACCACAGATAACCAGCCAGGGGTACAGCTGAAAATTAAGCATTTAAACCAGAGCTCAAGTTTATCTTGACTATTTGTTTATTGGTGGTGTCCATCCCCACTCACAATTTATATTTTGCATCATATTTAACAAGTTAAGTTGTGCTTTACACCTAGGGGGGGTCTCCAGCCTTGGCAATTTTACAACTTTTGGGCTTCGACTCC
The DNA here is from genome assembly GCA_022577455.1 of Arizona elegans. Taxonomy (NCBI): domain Eukaryota; kingdom Metazoa; phylum Chordata; class Lepidosauria; order Squamata; family Colubridae; genus Arizona; species Arizona elegans. The sequence continues at coordinate 562,037 of JAKOOJ010000058.1, read as the reverse complement.
CAGAATTGAGGAATTCTGGGAGCCGAAGTCCACACACATCTGGAGACCCCTGGCTTTACAGGATGCCAGCTACAGGATGCCAGCTGAATTAAGAAAACAACAGGGCAGAAAGGGTGTGAGGAAGGAGGGTGGAAGCATTAAATTCTTGAACTAGAACAACAGTTGTGCACTTTGTTCCCTGTGCAATAATGGCACACCTGCCAGTTATGATTTGTTGGCATTCTAAATATCATCTTACGAAAAGAGGAGGGGATACCCAAGACTTGACTCAATACAGAATGGAACCGGACGCCTGATCTTCCCCAGGTGACTCACCTTGGCTACAACCCTACTTACTTGAAAGTAGGCTCTTCCAGAGGTTGAATCTCAGGGTAAGCATGAATAATAAATTTGCAGTTTGATAAGAGTCAAGACGTGTTCTGCCCCAGCTACGGACCCCAAGAACGCAGCATACACAAAGTCCATTCAAACCTTAGTTTACTAAATAAACCAGTTTTTTACAACAGCTGTTAATTAATTGCATTAACAGCCGCCAAGAATTTAAAGAATACTGAAAGCTTACTTTGTTGGCAGAATGCCCAGAAGCAATTTGCAGATAAGCAAGAAAAGACAGGAAGATATGTGAATGAAGTTGTTCCCTGCAAATTGCTTCAGTCGGCGTTCCTCCTTAAATAGGCTAAGGGAGTGGCCAATTAGCCCCAAGCTTTACTCTCAAGGAGACCTCCTCCTGAGGAGCCACTCCTGCCTTTTGGCAGCTCTGCGCGCCCGTGCATTGAGAAGAGGCTCCTCCTCTTCGTCCTCTTTACTTATGGGAGCTTCTGGAGGTTCTGAAGGCCCTGGTAGAATCCCCGCCTCTGGCACCACATCTTCTCCAGTCTCCTCATTGTCTGACTCGAGTGCCAGCTGCACAGGCTGCTGGTGCAGCACCACACCAGCCTCCTCACTGTCGGAATCAGCTACTAGCTGCACAGGCCGCTGACTGGCCACAGCAAGATGGCGGGGAACCACAATTCTGTATATCACAAGCTCTGTTATAGTTCTCAATCTACAGCCAATAGTTTAGCCAATCGCGTGCTCACATTTGCGAACCGGTAGTGAAGGTAAGTGAATACCGCTCCTGCACTAGGCCAATCTATAGTTATCTTTAAGATCACCTGTTTGCTTCTCACCTTTAAGCAGATCCGGATCAATGTATCCCAGCACATCAGCAACCCCCAGCTCCTGGCGAGAACAAGTGCCCCCGTGTATCCGTAGCCAGGCGGGCTCTGCCAAGGCAGTACACAGGGCAGTTATGGAGAGGGCCCCAGGCAAGGCAGATGCCAAGCTCCTTTCGGGTTGCTTGGGCAAGGCACTCCCATCTTGCCCTCTTCGCCTTCGGCCACCGGGCAACACTGAACCACTTGGGGTATACATGGATCTCCCTTGGGATGTTCAGCCAAATAAATCCAAGGCAACAACGAACGAAGGCTGAGACCCTTGGGATCTTCAGAGGTAGGCACTGCCAGTGCCGCTGGAGACGTAGCCAGGAGGCAGCAGGTCAACAAAAGGCCTATGGGCAGGACAAAACATCAGAGGAAGAAGGGTGGACTCTCTGGACTCTGTTGAGGAAGCGAAAAGAGACAATTGATGATGACATGTAGATACAAAGACGGGACAAGAAACTATTGTTTTTAATTGACCGCGTTATGGAGGCATGAAAGTTCCTTTCTAGATAAAGATAAAGGTTCCCCTCGCACGTATGTGCTAGTTGTTCCCGACTCTAGGGGGCGGTGCTCATCTCCGTTTCAAAGCCGAAGAGCCAGCGCTGTCCAAAGACGTCTCCGTAGTCATGTGGCTGGCATGACTCAATGCCAAAGGCACACGGAACGCTGTTCCCTTCCCACCAAAGGTGCTCCCTATTTTTTTACTTGCATTTTTTACATGTTTTCGAGCGGCTAGGTTGGCAGAAGCTGGGACAAGGAACGGGACTCACCCCGTTACGCGGCGCTAGGGATTCGAACCACTGAAGTGCCGACCTTTCGACTGACAAGCTCAGCGTCTTAGCCACTGAGCCACCGCATCCCTTCCTTTCTAGCTACCAGAGTTTAATTGTTGGGCTGGAAAACATTGTTGACATTTGCCACGGTCAAGCAGAAGGGGAAAAAAAAAAACCCAGCAATATTGGATCCCTCCCTTAAAGGCATGTGAAGATGCTTGGAATCTGGGCTGGGAAAAACTATAAAGGATTCCAATAATTCTCAGACCAAAGGAAGGGATTAAGCCCAATAGTCAACTAGAAGGATGTTGTCTTTAAAGCAATGGGGGATCTGACGCAGTTCATATTTTCATAAAACATCCCTTTGTCTTTCGTTTCGAGGCCACTAACATATAAAAACAACTCGACAAAGACCACACATGTCTCCACTATTACTGACAGCAATGTGTGTAATACTCAAGAGAATCAGTGAATCACTACCTGCCAGTCTGAGGAATATAAACAGGATGGGAGCTTACTCTCAAGGCCACTGTATATTCACACACTCTTTCCTTTGAAAGTGTGTGCGGCGGCAGCCAAAAAAGCCAATGGAATCCTAAATTGCATTAACAGAGAAATACAATCAAGATCAAGGGAGGTACAAATACCACTCTATAAAGCCTTAGTAAGGCCACACCTAGAATACTGCATCCAATTTTGGTCACTACGCTATAAAAAAGATGTTGAGACTCTAGAAAAAGTGCAGAGAAGAGCAACAAAGATGATTAGGGGACTGGAGGATAAAACATATGATGAATGGTTGAAGGAACTGGGCCTGGCTAGTCTAGTGAAGAGAAGGACCAGGGGAGACAGGATAGCAGTCTTCCAGTATTTGAGGGGCTGCCACAGAGAGGAGGAAGGGGGTCAAGCTATTTTCCAAAGCACCCAAAGGCAAGGAATAATGGGTGGAAACTGACCAAGGAGAGATTCAACCTAGAAATAAGGAGGAATTTTGTGGCAGTGAGAAAAATCAACTGATGGAACAGAAGTTGCCTTCAGAAGTTGTGGGAGCTTCATCCCTGAAAGCTTTCAAGAAGAGACTGGGCTGCCCTCTGTCAGAAATGGTGGAGGGTCTCCTGCCTGGGTGGATGGGTGGACTAGATGACCTACAAGGTCCCTTCCAACCTTTAACTGGAGTGTTTCTCAATACTATGCAGATTTCAGTTAATTGGGGAGAGAAGGGGATGCTCACATATATCCCTAACTGATAAGCAGCAACTCTTTCCAGAATTACTCTTAAATAGCATTCCCATGTTTCTTATCTAATTCCTGAACCAAGACTACCTTTAAAAAGTGCCTCTTTAAAGCTAAAGAAAATGGAATGAATTTACAACTGTAATTTAGCCATCTACCTGAACAGGAATAATGCATTTTTCCGCGTTTGCACGGACAATTTCTTTTATCTACTTGCTGCTTCCGACACTATTGTTTATCTTTTGGGCTCCAGCCAGGAATAAGCCAATTTTGCAGGATGCCGTTAGCTCTCTCTTAGGTTCTTTCACCCGCTTTTGGGAGACAAAAAAGTGTGTCTTATAGTCTGAAAAATATGGTACGTTATTGAATTCAATCCATGATCGGGACAGGAATCCAAACTGTAGCATGGGTAGTCCTCCATTTATGACCACAATTGAGCCCGACGGTTCCGCTGCTAAGCAAGACCGCTCTTAAGTGAATTCTGCCCCATGTATGACCTTTCTCGCTGACGTTGTTGAATCACAACAGTTGTTTAGTTAGGTAACACGATTAAGTGAAGCTGGCTTCCCCGCTGAATTTGCTTGTTAGAAGAGTGCAAAAGGGGATGATCACATGACCCCGGGGCACTGCGACCGTCATAAGTAGGAGTCAGTTGTCTAGCATCCGAATTCTGATCATGTCACCATGGGGACACTACAACGGTCATACATATGAACTGGCTGTCAAGCATCCAATGTAAATCACATGACCATGGGAATGCTAGAAATAGTCATAAATGTGAAAAATGGTTGTAAGTCACTTTTTCCAGCGCAACCTAGAACTAAGGAGAAATTTCCTGTGAGAACAATTAATCAGTGGAACTGCTTGCCTCCAGAAGTTGTGAATGCTCCAACACTGGAAGTTTTTAAGAAGATGTTGGATAACCATTTGTCTGAAGCCTTTGAGAGGACCAGAAAAGAATCTCTGTCTTTCCCACACTCAAATTTCCTTTTTTCCAGCATTCTCTGACCATGTAATTTTTTCTGTCTCCCATTTTCTCTGGCTGCCCTCGGGTGCAATCCAAGTGTTGACCAAAGCAGAGAAGTGACTCTCGAGTTACAGGTGACTTTTACTGCCTCCAATAACATAAAGGATGGGCGTTTATGACCCTGAGCGATAGCAAGGGTTCTTTTCTTTCTTTCTTTTATTCTCTTTTTAAAAATTTGGTTCCTGGTATTTTCTTCCCCGAGTGGTTAGAGTTCATTTGAACTGGTCCTGTTTACTATTATCAGTTTTACTTGTTTTAGTAAGTCATATGTCAGAGTCAAAGGGTGACCAGGGAGGCATCTCAAATTAGCCGACTAGCAACTTTTGTGATGGGTGTGTATGGGTGTGCATCCGTATACATACACAAGTATGTATGGATAGATTAGATTAGATGGATGGACAGACGGACGCAGAGACAAACAGAGTTTAGTGATAAGTCATAGGATGAATAGATTGAGATAAACTAGAGGGAGAGAGAGAGATAAATAGATAGGTGATAGATAGATAGATAGATAGATAGATAGATATGGATAGATAGATAGATACATATGGATAGATAGATAGATATGGATGGATACATAGATGATAAATACATAGATGATAGATAGATAGATAGATAGATAGATAGATAGATAGATATGGATGGATAGATAGATAGGTAGATATGGATGGATACATAGATGATAAATACATAGATGATAGATTAGCTAGAAAGATATGGTTGTATACATAGATGATAGATATAGACAGACAGACAGCTAGCTAGCTAGATATGGATGGATACATAGATGATAAATACATAAAGTATAGATTCTATCTATCTATCTATCTTTCTATCTATCATCTATGTATCCATCCCTATCTATCTATCTATCTATCTATCTATCTATCTATCTATCTATCTATCTAATCTATCTATCATCTATGTAGTCTTTCTATCTGACAGACAGACAGATATTGTGAACTATCCCAAAAATGTGATTTCCAGGTGTAGCTATAAAAGAAGAGACAGGCATCACGATCTCCAGAACCTAAAATATATTATTCACAATGGCCAAATCGATCAATGATGCATAAAGGCAAATATCTCTTCACACATATACACATAACTTTTCTGATACGGGTGTACGTGTATATAACTTTTGGGTGTGTGCGTATTGTATTGTAGCCGAGTGTGAGTCTATATATCAATCATATATTATATTTATACACCCACACCCACCCACCCACCCACCCACCCACACAGAGGGCCTCAGAATTTCATTTTTTTCATGCGCGCCAGTGTGTTGACAGGAGAAAAAAAATCAAGGTTCTGTTATCTTATCTTGTCTCCGCTATAAATGAACGGTGTAACCGATGGTTATCGAACCAATGAATGCGATGAATAAAAATAAGACGAAGAAGAAGAGCCTCCATCTGGCTGCCCATCCTGAGGACTCTAAACCAGGGCTCTCCCACCTTGGCCGCTTTAAGCCTGGAGGACTTCAACTCCCAGAATCCCCCAGCCAGCAAAGCTGGCTGGGGGATTCTGGGAGTTGAAGTCCTCCAGGCTTAAAGCGGCCAAGGTGGGAGAGCCCTGCTCTAAACAGCCCCCCCCATTTTACTCCTCCCCCCCCGCCCCCATCATCATCCAGGAAACCCTCCCTTCCCCTCCCCCATTCCAGGGGCGGGACGTCCTCCCGTCAATCACCGATTCGCTCCGGCCCCCCCCCCCCTCCCCACAACCCAATCCCACCCCCCCACCCCCAGCGGGCCCTTCCTTCCTCCTCACCGCTGCCGCTCCCGAGGCCTGAGCCGCGGCGGGCCTCCGCGTGCGGGGCTGCCCTCGCGACCGAGCTGAGGGGGCCGCCGAGCGCTGACAAAAAACCGCCGCCGCTCCCTCAGCTTCCCGGCCGCCGCCGCGCTTCCGCTTCCGCCCCCTCGAGGCGACGTCACGGCGTTTACGTCGCGCGCTCCCGCGTGACGTCACGGCGTTTACGTCGCGTTCCGCGGGACGTCACGGCCCGCGTCGCTTTTCCCCCCCCCTTCCCCGAGGGGACGTCGCGGCGTTTAGGTCGCCGCCCGCGTGACGTCACGGCGTCGTCACGGCGGCCGCCTCAGAAAACCCAACCGCCATTACTGTCTTGGCCTACCACACAGAAACACACACAAAAACACACAGCGGGCCGAAAATGGGTCGAGAAACAACTCATGAAGCGGGAAGGCCTTGGCTCTCTGCCCCCTCCCCCCCCGTGTCGCCTTCGGGGGGGGGGGTCCGAGGAATATCCCCTCCTCCCCCAGTTCTTGGGAGCCTGGGCCTACTTTGGCAGTGCTGAAAGGAAACAAAGGGGGGAGGGGAGAAAGACTACGAATCCCAGCAGCCTTTGCGTTGGAGGAGACTTCCGGTGCTGCCCGTTCAAAGGGGCTTCCGCGCTGATAAACAAGGAAGGGCAGGAGGCCCCTGCAGCGCCGTACTACACAGCCCATCCTTCCCAGCCAGGGGCCGCCTTGGGCTGAATCTCAGGTGAGTGCTGAGGCCTTCAGTCCCGCGGGAGCGAGAAGCGGGGCTGTTTCTTTTCCCCCGAGGACAACAAGGCCAGGTAGTCCTCGACTTACGACCACAGGGGAGCCAGAATTTCCGTTGCTAAGTGAGACGGTTGTTAAACCTCGAACGGTCGCCAAAACGGGACTGTTGCAAATCGAGGACTATCTAATACTGTTAAGTCCTCGGATGGGAAATTGCAGGGAGTCCTCGACTTACGACCACAAGGGAGCCCAACACCTCTGTTGCTAAGTGAGGCCGTGGTTGAGTGAGTTTCGCCCCCATTTTTACGACCTCTCTTGCCACCGTTGTTAACTGAATCCCTGCGGTTGTGAAGTTAGGAACCCGGCCGTTGAGTGGTTGGCTTGCCAGGAGGTTGCCAAAGGGGATCACTGCGACGGTCGTAAATAGGAGCCAGTTTCCAAGGCCCTGAATTTTGACCCGGTGACCATGGGGATGTCGCAATGGTCGTAACATGTGCAAAATGGTCATAAGCCACTTTTTTTCGGTGCTATGGTAACTTAATTAATTAATTAATTAATTAATGTATTTATATGCCACCTTTCTCCTGAAGGACTCAGGGCGGCGAACACAAGTTAAAAAGCATGCAACAATAAAATCCCCTTAAAACCAAATAAGTAATAAATAATAAAATATTAAAACCCAGAATCGTAGTCAGCCCATTTGTTTGAACAGCCAAGTCTTCAGGTCACGACGGAAGGAGCGGAGATCAGGAGCCATACGGAGCTCGGTAGGTAACTCATTCCAGAGTGTGGGAGAAACTTGAAAGAGTCAAACAAATAAATGGTTATAAGTCAAAGATTCCCTGTGGTTCATTACATTTTTATGCTGCCCAACTCTCAACAATTTTGGATGGCTTCTCAGCCTCTTTTTTGTTTCATTCCCCCTTTCCCAGCATTAAGAGCCTTCTCCAGAAGACTGCGTCTTTACATAGTCCAAAGTTGTATAATTTGAACCTTGATCATTTGTGCCTGTGGTGAAAATGATTTGTTTGACAGTCCATTGGCTTTTTCTTCTTCTTTGTCCGCAGCATTCTCAGGCATCGACTCCCTAGACCACCATTCAAAGGCATCAGTAATCTTCCTATCGGTCCAATTTTGGCTTGTGGGATTCTTTCCTTACAACTTTTATCGGATTGTGGTCTGCCCAAACCTTGGGTTGTATTTCTATCTCTTGTACACATGTTTTCGGTTCTAATGACATCCATATCATATCTATTTTAGACCAGGATTTATGCCCATTTGAATAGAATGAATACTGATTTTCCTTAGGGTGCGTTACTCTCCATACATCTTGAGTTCCTATTTCTTCCATCATTTTGAAAAAAAGTTTTAGGGAGCGTTTTCCTGGCTTTTTTTACCTGTTTTACTACTCTTCTAGTCAAGTTCTGTGTCTACAATTGCGTTAAAGTCTCCTACCACACAGATATTTTCATATTCCATCCTGTGGGATTCTTGAATTACAGCATGGAAGCTTTTGTTAAAATCAGGAATACCAAAAAAAAAACAAAAAAACACCCCATTCTGACCATTTAAATGAAGCTCTTCTGCTGAAATAAAACTTATTTTTATTTGCAGGGTTTTTAGGTTCGGTTCTGTCGTGACCACTTGGTGCTCCAATGAAGGACTCCTTGACCCTCCTGTCCCGCATCCAGGCACACCCGGATTCCCGTTGCTGGTTCCTCGCCTGGAATCCTAAAGGGACACTGCTGGCTTCCTGTGGTGGAGACCGTAGCATCCGCATCTGGGGGAAAGAAGGTAGGCTCAGGTGGTCAGCTTCGTGTTGACATTTCCAGGAAGGGAGAATGCAGAGTGTGTGTGTGTCAGGGTTCCAAGTAACACCGCCAACGAAAGAAGACTCTGATGCTTGAGTTTCCTCAAAGTTCCGTTTTATGTGTCATATTGGCACATCTGGGAAAACCCGAATCTGAAAGTTTCCAGGTTTTCCCCACCCAAGTGAAAGTTCAATTCCCTGCCCAGCACCCACATGTCCATCACATGGTCCAATCATCCACCGTCCAAATTGGAGATACCTCCCAGTCATTCGACTCCAGGTGCCAGGGCAAGACGTCCTTGACTCTCTGAGAAAGGAATGTTATTTTGACTACATATCACCCATACTCTATGCAATCCCCCCCTCCCCATTTTCCCACAACAGAAAAGGTGGCAAATGTAAAAGATGGCTTCCAGGTCTGACAGGATGGTTGTTCAAACTTGAAAAAGAAAAAGGGATTTGGATCATATGAAGGCACACGCTGATATTGTCACCAACTCCTTAAAAGAAGCTCTCTCTTCCTTACCTCGAACAGCAGCATGTTTGATTTGAGGAGTAAGGATAAGAGCAGGAGCAACCTGTGGGCCCACCCACGTTTTGAATCATCTTTTCCTATTTGAATCCAGATCTCAGGAATCCCCTAATGAACAAACAAAAGGAAAGCTACCGTAGATACTTTTTTTTTTTAATTTGATTTATATGCCACCCTTCTCCGGAGACTCAGGGCGGCTTACAAGGCGTTAAGCAATAGCCTTCATACTTTTGTATATTTATACAAAGTCAGCTTATTGCCCCCACAAACTGGGTCCTCATTTCACCTACCTTAGAAAGGATGGAAGGCTGAGTCAACCTTGAGCCTGGCGAGATTCGAACCTGCAGTAATTGCAGGCAGCTGTGTTAATAACAGGGTGCATTAAACCACTGCACTACCAAGGCTTGTTACTTGATTAATACAGTTAGTCTTGGGGTGCAAGATCAGGCAAGGATGTTGCCAACCTACATTGCCAGGTGGTTTCTCTCTCGTCAGGTGATGCCTGGGTGTGCAAGTCCATTCTGGATGAAGGACATCAAAGGACCATCCGTAAAGTGGCCTGGTCCCCCTGTGGGAACTACTTGGCTTCAGCCAGCTTTGATGCAACCACCTGCATTTGGAAGAAGAACCAGGACAATTTCGAGGTACAGCAGCATCCTTTGTGGCTTCGAATTCAGATTTGCTCAGTGGAAAAATAATATGTTTAAATTGCAAGATTTGATGATTAACCGGGGGAAAGAATGAAGGCATCTTGAATCCTTCGTTATGCGGTGCTCTTGCAGAATCATTTGGTTTCAATGTTCTCCATTTCAAGTTTTTTATTTTATATTGCTTATACATATCAATGCGTGAATTGTGTGATCTCTGGGTATCATACATTTCAGTACAACAAACAATGTTATTACTCCTAGTTATTACATTTCATTTTCATAGTTTCACATACTCATATTTTACTATTATCCTTCAATTCTAAACCATCCTATTTGTTCTTTTATATACCTTTGTGTAAATATATCTATATATGTTTATTATTATCCCCCTCTTATTTCTATCTCAATTTTAATTTGTTTTTTTCCCTTTCCAATATTGTTACAATATTCAAAGACATGTTGTTGTTTTTTCCCCTTCCTTTAGTTGGTTCCAATGTTCTCAAACAAGCACCATGCACAGCAAGAAAATTGTGAAAATAAAGGGGGAATGTACACAAAACATGACTGTATTTGAAAATTTTACAGTTCATAATAACAAATATTTACTGGGTGCAATTTATAGTACACAATTCGGAACTGAGTAATTCAAATCTTGTGTGACTATGTGAGTGCAAAATTGGAATACAGTTAAAAAGATGGAACAGTGAGGATCTCAAATGTAGAAAAAATATCAAGTCACTTCAAACATTATACTTAGAGACAAATTTTCTAAGCCTTTTTGTGACCTTTTGACAAGCAAAGTCCACGGAGAAGCCGGATTCACATCATTTAACCACTGCAGTGATCCGAGAAAAGGCAGTAAAAGGGGGCAAAATTCATTTAACATCAGAAATTTTGAGCTCAGTTGTGGTCGTGAGGTCTATCTATATTAACGGTCAAGGCAAACTGGTGCCAGATATGGCACCAATTTGGATGCCATATCTGGGCTGCATAAACAGAGGGATAGAATCAAGATCACGTGAAGTGTTAATGCCTTAGTAAGGCCACACTTGGAACACAATATCCAGTTTCAGTTGCCACGATGTAAAAAAGATGTTGGGACTTTGGAAAGAGTGCAGAGACGAGCAACAAAGAGGATTAGGGGATGAGGCTAAAATATACGAAGAACGGTTGCAGGAACTGAGTATGTCTAATTTAATGAAAAGAAGGACTAGGGGAGACATGATAGCAGTCTTCCAGTATCTCAGGGGCTGCCACAAAGAAGAGGGAGTCAAGCTATTCTCCAAAGCACCTGAAGGCAGGACAAGAAGCAATGGGTGGAAACTAACCAAGGAGAGAAGCAACTTAGAACTAAGGAGAAACTTCCTAACAGTTAGAACAATTTATCAGTGGAACAACCTGCTTCCAGAAGCTGTGAATGCTCCAACACTGGAAGTTTTTAAGAAGATGTTCATTTGCCTGAAGTGGTGTAGGGTTTCCTGCTTAAGCAGGGGGTTGGACTAGAAGACCTCCAAGGTCCCTTCCAACTCTGTTATTCTATTCTAATATGAGTCAGCAGAATTCACAGGGGGCTGGAGTTAGGCCACTTGTGGGAGTGTGGCGATTCCAAATTGATGGTGCGTTTGACTCCGCCCTCGGGGCCCCTCCTGGTCATCTCCTCCACTTGCCCTGCCATCGAACATTTCTCTTTGTGGTCTCAGATTGCCAGTTGCCCTTCTTCCCATTAGAAACATCTCTCTTTCTCCACCCAGTGTGCAGCGACTCTGGAGGGCCACGAGAATGAGGTGAAGTCTGTAGCCTGGGCCCCATCCGGCAGCCTCCTGGCTACCTGCAGCCGAGACAAAAGCGTCTGGGTTTGGGAAGGTGAGCGAGAGCGTGGAGAATCGTGGGAGGCAGACAATCGTTTGGCGATGGTGGGTTGGCAGGAGGAGCGGTGGCATTGGAATTTTCAGAACCTGTTACGGTGCTCTCGCAAAATGGCAGCCAGGATATAAGCACGGCTAATCACAACCCCACTCCCATTTGACCCCAAAAGCGAATGAATGAACTTCTGTCATCACAGCCCCACAGAACACGGCCCCTATGCGGCTTCTGATTTTGCTATCTGGGCGTACAGAAGGGGCAGGACTGCTGTCTAAGAATATCAAAGGGCCTTTGTGTAAATCGGGCTGACAGATTTTAAAACCTTTCTCTTCTTCTTCTTGTGCCATATCCGTCACCGGACATTGGCGATCATGTTGGCAATCCTATTTTTGTCAACAGCCGTATGAAAAATGGCTGCTGAGTTTTGTCCAAACGAGTCCCTTAGGTTTTGAAGCCACGATGTTCTTCTGCCTGGACCTTGTTTGCCTTCAATGTTTCCCTGGAGGATTAAATGAAGGATGCCGTATTTTTCTGGGTGTCGCATCACAGGTCCAAAATATTCTAACTTTCTCTTTTTGATGGCTTTGATGATTTCCCTTGGCTTTCCCAAGCGGCTTGTCACCTCCTCATTTCTGATTTTGTCAACCCGTCTTATAAATTTAACAGCAGCCTGTAAATCCACATTTCAAATGCTTCCAGTCTCTTCAAGTGGTTTTCTGTCAGAGACCAACTCTCCACTCTGTAGAGCAGGATAGAAAAGATGTTTAACATCTGACAAGCCTCATGTTCAGTTTTAGGCTTGTCGTGACTGCAGAAGACTTTTTTCATTTTGAAGGATGCTGTTCGAGCTTTCTCTCTCCTTGTTTTTACTTCACTGATCATGTCCCAGCTTTCATATAAATTAAGACCTCTTTAAAAGGGAAGAGCCTTGGTGGTACAGTGGTCTAAAGCACCCTGTTATTAAGACCAGCTGCCTGCAATTACTGCAGGTTTGAATCTCGCCAGGCTCAAGGTTGACTCAGCCTTCCATCCTTTCTAAGGTAGGTAAATTGAGGACCCAGATTGTGGGGGCAATAAGCTGACTTTGTATGAATATACAAAAGTATGAAGGCTATTGCTTAGCGCATTGTAAGCCGCCCTGAGTCTCCGGAGAAGGGCGGCATAGAAATCAAATTTAATAATAATAATAATAATAATAATAATAATAATAATAATAATAATAATAATAATAATAATAATTAGGGAAGCTGCCAAAAAGCAAGGGGAAGTTAACCTACGGTTCTGTCTTTCTATAATGTGGAAAAATGGAACTTCTCAACAAGTTGAGTCTGTTTGTTTTTATTGTAAATCCATGGAGCGGAGGAGAGGGAGGATGTGTTTCTCTCTTTTCACTTGGCTCACATTCTCTACCGAATTACTCTTATGGTTGATTGCACCGTCAGCCAAGATGTTCAGACCAGATTTGGCATTTTTGTCTGCCTGCCAAGGATCTGGGATAGGCAGATGTGGATGCTTGATGGTGTTGAGAGATATTGGGGCAAGATGTAAGCTGTTCTGACTAAAGCTGCCTTTCGCAATTGACCAATGGGGATTTTGTCAGTGCCAGTGATATTGTTACGGTTTGCCACGTAGTAAGCCAGATGTTACAGAGTGAACTTGGCATATTTGCCCACCTATCGAGTCCTGGAACAGGCAAGCGTGGATGTTTAATAGTGTTAAAAGTATCATCCCTGGATGTAAGCTATTCTGAGTAAAGCTGCCTTTCGCAATTGACCAATGGGGATTTTGTCAGTGCCAGTGATATTGTTACGGTTTGCCACGTAGTAAGCCAGATGTTACAGAGTGAACTTGGCATATTTGCCCACCTATCGAGTCCTGGAACAGGCAAGCGTGGATGTTTAATAGTGTTAAAAGTATCATCCCTGGATGTAAGCTATTCTGAGTAAAGCTGCCTTTCGCAATTGACCAATGGGGATTTTGTCAGTGCCAGTGATATTGTTACGGTTTGCCACGTAGTAAGCCAGATGTTACAGAGTGAACTTGGCATATTTGCCCACCTATCGAGTCCTGGAACAGGCAAGCGTGGATGTTTAATAGTGTTAAAAGTATCATCCCTGGATGTAAGCTGTTCTGACTAAAGCTGCCTTTCGCAATTGACCAATGGGGATTTTGTCAGTGCCAGTGATATTGTTACGGTTTGCCACGTAGTAAGCCAGATGTTACAGAGTGAACTTGGCATATTTGCCCACCTATCGAGTCCTGGAACAGGCAAGCGTGGATGTTTAATAGTGTTAAAAGTATCATCCCTGGATGTAAGCTATTCTGAGTAAAGCTGCCTTTTGCAATTGACAGATGGGGTTTTTTTTTTATTCAGTTTTTATCAAATTCTCTCCGTTACAGTGGACGAAGAGGACGAGTACGAGTGCATGAGCGTCTTGAATTCTCACACACAGGATGTCAAGCATGTTGTCTGGCATCCTAACCAAGAGGTGAGTCCAGCTTTCTTCCTTAAGGTAAGGTAGGGAGCCCTCCTTTTCTGCATTGCTGCAACCGCTAGAGCAGGGTGTCAAACACACATCGTCACAGCACATATCGGGACTTCTTTTCCCTTTGCTAAACCAGGCGTGGGCATGGCACGTGCCCAGCTCGTGACATCTGGCCCTCAGGCTGCAAGTTTGACAGCCCTGAGCTAGAAGATTGTTTTTGTGAAACAAATGCCGAGATTCTCTGGAAATGGGCATCTTTCCTGTCGCCCAGCGGGCTTGCAATTCCTTTTGGTTCTTCTGCCAGTGCTGATTTGGGTTTCCCTCTTGGGTTTTTTTTTTTCTCTCCTCCCAGCTGCTGGCATCTGCCAGTTACGATGACACCGTCAAACTGTATTGGGAAGAGGAAGACGACTGGGTGTGCTTCAGCACCTTGGAAGGACACGAGTCCACGGTGTGGAGCTTGGCTTTTGACCAGACTGGAGAAAGGCTGGCTTCCTGTAGTGATGACAAGACGGTGCGCATTTGGCACCAGTTTAAGCCAGGCAATGAGCAAGGTGGGTGGTACAGCACGGTGCCCTGTGTTACATCCCAGTGGATAGAATTGTTTGTTTATTCATTAAATGTATTTGCCATCCATCTTTGCCACAAGGTGTCCCTGGGCAGCTTACAACATTACAATAAAAATACAAAATTATGATGAAAAGATGGGAGGGAAGGGAGTATGATGCACAGTGGGGAAGTGAGGTCGAAAGTCCCTACAGAGAGTGGTGAGGACAGTGGAGAAGATTATAGGAAGCTCGTTGCCTGTTATTCAGGATGTTGCTCGTAAGCGCTCAGTGCTTAGAGTTCAAAACATTGTTAGAGATTCCACACACCCACTTTACAGTCTGTTTCAGTTGCTCCCCTCTGGGAGGGGGTTTCGAAGTATTTCTAGCATTCTGTAGCAGCTTTGTTCCCTAGGCCATCCTTCTGGTAATCTCACAAGATTTGTTTTTCTCGCCATGTACATACCGTATTTTTCGGAGTATAAGACACACCTTAGTTTTTAGGGGGGGAAATAAGAATAATTATTAATTTTTTAATAAATTAATTTTTTCTTAAATAAGAAAAAAGCTGATTGGCAGGTAGATTGGCCTCCCGGAATACCCCCAATCAGCTGTTCACAGAGATGAATTTTAGCAGCAGGTTCCTTGGTTGTGAGCTCTGTGCCTTGCTTTTTTTTTTTTCTTTGCCTCTGAAACTTCTGAAACTCTGTTTCAGAAAAAAGCTTTTTTTCCTGCCTCTGAAAGCCCCTGAAACAGCTTCAGAAAAAAAAGCCTCTGAAGCTCTGTTTGGAGGCTTTTTTTTCCTGAAGCTTCATTTCTGATGCTTTTTTTCAGCCTCTGAAACCTCCGTTTGAGAAGCCAGGTGGGGCTACATTCGGAGTATAAGATGCACCCAGATTTTTACCCTCTTTTTTGGGGGAAAAAGGTGCGTCTTATACTCCAAAAAATACAGTATATACATCCGAACTGGATTGTGTTGTTTCTCCGTGTCATATATGTGGGTATATGCATTATTTATTCGGTCATGGTTATGTAGTGCATATTGGAAGTGGTGACCCTCTTGAGAGCTGTAGGCAAGGAAATTTCAGTTTTATGTATACCAAAGTGACAGCAAACTTATTCTGTTCTTCTATATTAGTCCATCAACCACCACCAGCATGGTACGCAGGTGCCACTAACTTCCAACAACTGCAGTGATTCACTTAACAATTGTGGCAAGAAAGGTTGTAAAATGGAGCAAAATTCACTTAACAACACTGTCCCACATAGCAATAGAAATTTTGGGCTCAATTATGGTCATTAAGTTGAGGATTATTTCTAGTAAGACTGCCTGTATATGTGAGTAAAGTTCTGAGCCAAATGCAAAATCCTGGTTACCATAAAACCTAGTACTAGATCACTTAAGGGCCACCAAATCCCCCTCCTACCCACTCATATTTTCCGTTCCTAGCAGCTATTCCTCAACTCCCAAGGCTCCGTAACTGAAATCTCCCCATTTCTCCCCGAGGCCTGAAGCCCCTGAGGCAGATCCAAGAGGCAGCAGCTTAAGGAGCTCTCTTGTGTCTTTCAGGCGTGGCCTGTAGCGGTACCGATCCCGTTTGGAAGTGCGTTTGCACCCTATCTGGTTTCCACACGCGGACCGTCTACGACGTGGCATGGTAAGTGGAGATGCTTCCCACAGGATCCCAGGAACAAGCTGAGATCTGTGTCAAGGATGGGTTCTGGTGGTGGTGTTTTTGCAGGTCACACCATTGTGGATGAAGGAGTAGCACAACTCTTTAAGTGCTCCTCTACAGCAACCTTAAACACTCAAAGAGCCATTTGGAGCCATTTCCCACAGAAAAGAAAACACCGGGAGCCACAAAAACTTCCCGTGCCTGACTATTTCTTGAGTGGCCACAAAACTAACATACGTAGTTGAAGTAAACCTTCTGTTTTCTTCTGAAACTTTTCTTTTCTTGGATTTATCTATGGTTGGTCTAATGGAGGTTGAAAAACTCAATAAATTGCGTGCCAGCGGGTGTCACACATTGGCGGTTGTGAGGCATATTTTGAGAGACAGGGAGCCACAGCAGAGGGATGAGAGCCTCATGCAGCTCCAGAGCCGCAGGTTGCTGACCCCTGCTCTACAGTATAATGTAGGTTCATGAAGGCTGTTTTCCGCTGTAGAACGTTTAAGGTTTTGCGACTGTTCCCGATTCCTACAACGAAAGCCATTTAAACTCTGCCACTTTGCAACATCTTTGGATAAAGATGGTTTAGCTACTATTTTATAGTTGGCTTAGGACGCTAATTTTACCCCTTAACCTTCCCCGCCAGAGCAGAGAAAAGAATAGCTGCATTTGTAAATTTGCAAGAAATCACTCTCTAAAAGGATAGGACCGCAAGAACAAGAAAGCTAAGTAACCACTACTTAAATTTAAGTAGTGGTTACTTAAATTTTAAGTAACCACTACTTAAAACAAGGTATCCCATTTAAAAAATAAATTGACCCTCCATCCTCCTAGTAGAAACCGCAGGAAAGAAAGGGGGTAACTGGAGGCCTCTAAGAAGAGATAGGACAGCCACCTGTCTCAAATTGCATAGGGTCTCCTGGTCGAGCAGGGGTTTGGATTAGAAGACTTCCAAGCACCCCTGTTTGAGTGGCATGATAGCCTAGTGATGAAGACGCTCACCTTCCACTTGGAAGGTTGAGAGATCAATCCTAGGTAGCGGCAGATGTTTCTCTCCTAGGATGCAAAAATTAAAAAAAAAAAAAATCCCATTTGCTGTGAACTCCACATAGGCATCAGGAAGGGCATCCAGCCGGCAAACGCTCAGTTCCATTGTCACCCCGAGTCCACCCCGAATTAAGGGATTACAGGATCATAAAAAGGGAGGGTTTTCTTTTTTCATTGTCAGCTTCTCTTTAAAATGCCCTCGTATGTCCTGAACCATCTAATCCTGATCCAGAATTCCTTTTCTTTTTCCCAACTTCTTGGCAGGTGCCACCTGACAGGTGCCTTAGCCACCGCCTGCGGAGACGACGCCATCCGGGTGTTTGAGGAAGAGCCTCTCTCGGACCCTCATCAGCCCACCTTCTCCTTGACCGCCCACATGGCCCGAGCCCATTCTCAGGATGTGAACTGTGTTGCCTGGAACCCCAAGGAGCCGGGGTTGCTGGCTTCGTGCAGTGATGATGGAGAAATGGCCTTCTGGAAGTACCAGCGCCCAGAGACTTGCTGAATACCTTGCTATCTCCAGGTATCTTGGGGCTTGTGAGCATCAGATCCCCCAGAAAAAGCAACAAAACCTCTTACAAATTGACTGAACTCTGCGGTAGTTGTTTCCATCCTACAGTTCCCCAGGTGAGAACTTAACTATCTAAAAAGGAAATCACTGGATTTAATGAAGAGGGAAATCTGATGGTTCTTCGGTCTGGATCCAGCCAAGGCAAGACTGCACTGAAGGTGGATTTCCAAGTAGGCCCACCCGAAAGGAACCTTGTAGTAAAGTTTCCTTATCCCTTCTAATCCAGCTTCAGTTAAGTGAAATAATAGGCTTGAAATGTTGGTTTCTGCTTATATAAAACCAGGAAAGGGAAAGGAGCCGTTATTTGAACATCTATAAAATGAATAAAAGGGAAAATTTGCTGTTGTTCATCTTGACTCTATTAAATGACAGCTTCCCCAACCTGGTGCTCAGGTAGGCTAGGGATGACGGGAAAATGAAGAGAGATATGGGCTGGAGAAAGAGGAAAAGGATGGAATTTCAGAGGTCAGGACTGATAATACAAGTTTTTGGGGGTCTTTTTTTTTGCCAAGGAATGTCTTCTTCAGGATTTCTCTTTCCATTTATGATAGGCACCTAGTTTTTCTCAACCATCTGCTTCCCATTTTTAAGAACAATCATCTCCAATTATATTATTTTTCACTAATGAATGACTTGATACAGGCCAACTTTTTCATCATTTCCTTCACCTTCTCATCCGTGTTCTTTCTCATCCATTGAAACATAGCTGCTATCACCGTTCCAATCATCTGTTTTGTTTTGTTTTGTTTTTCCCCCAAGCATTGCTGGGACGTTGCATTTCCTGCAAACCCAAGAGTCAGCAACCTGCGGCTCTGGAGCCGCATGTGGCTCTTTCACTCCTCTGCTGCAGCTCTCTGTCACTCAAAATATGCTGTCAAATTTCCGAAAGATGCCCTAATTAATTCATGAGCCATGATCCAAACTTCAAAGGAAATATATTCATTTATTAGGAGCACCATTCCGGCAATACTCGGATGCAGTCAGGACTGATCCTACGTAGATTTACGTTCCCCTATGACCCTGTCTCTCCCCTCCTCTCTGGCCATGTCATAAATCACATTCTCCAATTAACCACTTTGGCTGGCTGTGAAATCCAACACCCTCCTTCTGATTGCGGTCAGGAAGAATGTATGGAATTGGCTGGCTGCTTCTTAGAGCATCTCTTTCCCCTCCTCTTTTGAACTCCGGACAGTGGCAAAATGTATTAGGGATAGATGCATGACTCAACGCCAAAGACGCACGGAACGCTGTTACCTTCCCACCAAAGGTTGTCCCTGTTTTTCTACTTGTATTTTTTACCTGCTTTCGAACTGCTAGGTTGGCAGAAGGTAGGACAAGTCATGGGAGCTTCCCCCGTTAACACGGCACTGGGGATTCGAACCGCTGAACTGCCGACCTTTCGATCAACAAGCTCAGCGTCTTTAGCCACTGAGCCACCGCATCCCTAACCTAAGCAGTTTACTGTCTGCCTATTGCCCGCAACAATCTGGGTCCTCATTTTACCGACCTCAGAAGGACTGAGTCAATCTCGAGCCAATCGGGATCAAACTCCTGGCAGTGGGCAGAGTCTGCGTGCAAAACTGGCTTCTGCACCACCACGGCTATAATTACTACCCTTCACTTGGGACTGTTCTTCCCAAAAAGAGGGACCCGAGTTAGTTCCTGGAAGTTTTATTTTGGAAAATTAGCAGGATCTCTTAAACAATCAATTCAGCTCATTTACTGCAAACATTGTACACAAAAGCTACTGTTTGTTTTGCCGAGTTTAAAAAAAAAAAGAAAGGGGAAAACCTCAAGATGCGGGCAGGAACACAAAAAGGTGGAAGTCCGTTTCTACAGCTGCTCGCTGAGGCTTAGACGATGCAGGGAATCCAAAGACGGAGAACATCTACAAAACACCTTCCTAACCACCTACGGTGGTTATCTCCTCCAAGGAAGTCCACAATGGCTTGATGAAGGCCCATCACCTTTCAGCCTGTCGCTCAGTCGGAGTCGGTGTCACTCTCTGCCTCTTTTACGTCCACGCTAAACTTATATTCTTGGTCGCAGCCCATGTAGGCATCGCTCATGAAGTAGAGCGTGTAGTTGTGCGTCCCGGTGGTTGGAGCCACAAAATCCAGCTTCACCTAAAATAGCGTTAAGAATTGGGTTTTTTTTAGAACAAGTCAGATCAACAAGGAGACTGGGGTGGGTGGGGTGGGGGGTGGAGTTTGCTTGCAAAAAGCAGGAATTAGGCTCTCAGTGCAAAAAAAAACAGCTCAAAGCAATTGGCGTGTCTTTGGAGAAAGCGTGAACATACACAGATTGAATCATATTGTTGTGGCCCGCCAGCAGAGCTGGCAGCAGAGTCGGACAGTGAGGAGGTTGGGGAGGAACGTGGGCCAGTCCTGGAGTCTGGGGAAGGCTCGGACGAGGGCTCTGTCCGAAACACAAACATAAAAGAGAAGTGAACGGGACGTGAATTTTTGCAGGAAGCAATTAGTTCATCTGGCCGATTCAAGATTTGAAAATTCCGTCAGCCCTCAGGTGGAGCGTCAACAGCCCCCAGGTCTGGAGGTGGCTGTTGAGGAAGAGGAGGAACAGCTGGGTCCAGTGCCTGATATGTGGATTTACAGAAGGCAAGAGGAGAGGAGAGCAGTGGAAATCTATGGGCCGGTCCTCGGGACGGAAGAGCCACCGCTGCTAGCGAAGCCCTTACCGAGCTCTGGGGATAAAAGGCAGGGGGCGGAGAGGAAAAGATGTGGCAGACAACTATTTATCTCCCTGCCGGACGGACTTGTTAGCCTGCATTTGAAAGGGAAACTTTTTTTGCAGGGCTGCTGGCACCCCTAATTAAAGGAATCTTTGCGTTCACTTCAGAGGGTTGGTCGGGTTTGGGAAGCTGGCTCAGAACAATAATCAAGACCGACATAGAAGTGTGAGCGTCTTACCTTGGCCTTCTGCTGCAGCGTCAGTCGCTTGATGGAAATGAGGCTGTTGGATTTGGAATCGCCGATCACCACCCACCAGCCTTCCTCGCGTTTCTGCAGGAAAGCAGCAGCAAAGGGGATAAAGTTAGGAGCGCAACAACGGTATAGCCTCAGTCCCAACAGGCAGGCCCTTGGCCTGTTCTGATCCAGCCTTCTCACACCGTGAGAAACCATTTACTCATGAGTAACACAAATTCATGTTATTCAAAGAGGGAAGGAACAAGTGGTGAAATCCAATTTTTTTTACTACCGGTTCTGTGGGCGTGGCTTGGGCATGGCAGGGGAAGGATATTGCAAAATCCCCATTCCCTCCCCACTCCTGGGGCCAGCCAGAGGTGGCATTTGCCGGTTCTCTGAACTACTCAAAATTTCCACTACCGGTTCTCCGAGGACCCCCCTTACCTGTGGGAACAACGGGGCAATCACGGGCCCTGTTACTTCCTCCTCTCGCTCCAGCTGCACCAGCACAACCACAGGTCCTCCACTGGAGAAACAAAGAAAATAGTCAACTCACATGGAGCCAAGGCATGTCTTAGTCTGCAGCGTCTGAGTCTGTGCAGAGAAACTGAAACTAGTCTGTGCTGAAATGAAACTAACTGTTCTCTCCTGCCTTGTGTTTTGCTTATAATTGCTACTATGTTGAAGAAGAATCTATACTGGTATTGTACATTTATCTTCATGTATTATATGTCTTTAATGAATCCAGCTGCATCAGTCTGCCTACGTGTGCTTTCTGGATTTGATTTCTGCAACAAACTCTGTTGTTGCCTCCATCAATAAGCCGCGAGAACAGAAAGCAAGCAAAAACTGCTAACTACAAGCTGCATCGCGGAAGTCTTTCTCTTGCAACCTTCCTTGCCCCTCCTTACCTGTGGATGCTCTCCTTTTCCGCCACCTCGTAGGAGAGCTCGATGTTGGGGTATCGGTTGCAGAAGCGAGCCACATCTGCAATCTGGGCGTCGGAGAGCTGAAGCAGGATATTGCGGTCCTCATCTTCCATCTCCATGATGTCGAACACGCTCTCCACTCCCTGTGCGGAAGGACAGGAGGGGGGGAATGAGCAGGGGATGACAGCCCCCAAGGGGAAAAGCTTCCAGGTTACGGTGTCATTGAAATACACACACACCCCATTCAGTATCAGCTGACACACAGATGAGGATCAGTTGGAGGCCTCTGTTCTGACCTAGGCATCCCCAGAAAGCTCAAAGCAGAATCCTCGTCCCAACAAAACCCCTTTTATTAAACGAATGTGAATTCCTCTCATTCACCTTCAGCAAAGGCCTGGCAAGCAGTCTTCCAAAGGTGGATTTATGACCACAGACCTTATCTGGCTTGGAAAGCTGCCATGTAAATATTTTCCAAACGCAGGGCTGTGCAAAGAAAGACTTGGGCACAGAGTTTCTTGAGATTCACGGACAGATCTTCACACTTCTGAACCAAACGACCGAACGAATTGTTTCCTGCAAAAGCCCACTCCCCTTTCACTCTTATTTCCTATGGGAGGGGCCATTCATCGTCCACTTGTAGCTTTACTCCCAAGTCGACCCTGATTTATTAGCTGTTCTTTTCTTCTGGCAGCTCTGCGCATGCACACACTGGGAACAGGCTCCAGCTGTTCCTCTACCTCACTGCTGTCTAGCTCTGGAGGCAGATGATAACTGACATCCAGCCTTGGCCCCATCTCTGCCTCTGACGCAGAGCCCTCATCAGAGCCTCCCCCAGACTCCAGGACTGGCCCATGTTCCTCCCCAACCTCCTCACTGTCCGACTCTGTTGCCAGCTCTGCTGGCCGCTGGAGGGCCACAACAGCCTTGTGGTCCCACTTATGGGGTGGCTTTTCAAGTCCACTCCTTTTTGGCAATGGCAAACCTGGAGCAGAAAGAAGCAGGGTGAACCACCCCACAGGCAGCTGTCGCTCTGGGGGCAGTCGGAGGTTTCCTGGTTTAATAAATTCTCCAAAACTTAAAGCAGTTCACAGCACACTTGGATAAAGCAGGCCTCCTTCGGGAACACAGCAATTCGGATTAGGGAGATGCTCCTGTCTTTGGGAAGATCTGCTTCCAAAAACTGCCCGGAAGGAGCTCTAGGGACATGGGCCGTGGTGGCGCAGTGGTTAGAGGGCGGTACTGCAGGCTACGCCTGCAATTTGGCAGTTCAAATCTCACCAGGCTCAAGGTTGACTCAGCCTTCCATCCTTCTGAGGTGAGTAAAATGAGGACCCACTTTGTTGGGGGCAAGAGACTGACTTTGTAAACCACTTAGAGAGGGCTGTAAAAGTGCTATTGCTGTTCCAATGATTTAGGCCCCTCCCTGGTTCTCCATTATTCCTTAGAAAAGACAAGAGGCAGCTCAAGACATTCTGCTAACCTCAGCCCTTGGAAACCCTAATCCAGAGGTCTTCAAACTTGGCAGCTTTAAGACTTGTGGACTTCAACTCCAGCATAGCTGGCTGAAGAATTCTGGGAGTTGAAATCCATAAGTCTTAAAGCTGCCAAGTTTGAAGACCTCTGCCCTAATCCCTTCCGAGCATGGTGGCTAGTTTTTCAGTATAGACAGATAGCCAGGGAAGCCCAGAGTTCTTGTTCAAGCAGGCTGGATATAAATCTTGTAAATAAATGGCTTCAATTTAAATTTTTTTTAAAAAATTCTCATGCAATTGGGCACTCCACTCTCATTTTCTGCCGTGCCCGGTCGGGAAGGCCCTTTGTGCCCTTTTCCTGGGCTGCTCCACTGCTCTTCCTTACTGAGCCCGAGAATCAGTTCTCACCTTGTCGGTGCAACGCCTGATGTTTTCGGAGGTGAAGTGCGGCAGCTGCTTCAGGTAGGAGTCCTTCGACCACATGGCCTGCGTGACCATCTGGGCCAGCTCCATGGCTGCCAGGGCCGGGCTCAGCCAGCCGTTGCTGGAGAGGACGTCGACGCAGGCTTGGATCAGCCGGATGGCCTGGGAACGGGAAGAATCGGATTAAGGGTGCCGGGTGAAGCCCCCGCTGAGTCGCCCGATGCTCCCACAGGACCCCAAAGAGGCAAGGCCGTGCCACATGGGCCATCCCCACCCCACCCTTCTTCTTCCCCCCACCCGTTTCTGCACCTTGCTCAGGATCTCCTCGGTGTCTGACTGGAGCTCTGCGCTTAACTGCATCCGCGACAGATGTGCTTGCAAAAGGAGGTTGGTTTTGATGTGGGGGTCGTTGAATTTAGGGTTGTTCAGCTTGTGGGGCACTTTCTGGGCCAGCTGGAAAAGGAAGGAGGGGGTCTTCTAAGCATCAAACACGACCGTACATTGGCACAAACTGCCATCTGCTGCCCACCGAGGCCTCACTTACATTTTATCAAAGAAGGATTTAAGGATTATTCCCTTACCTGCCGCAAGAGATTGTCCTCATGGTGCCTAATAGGAATATTCTCATATTCTGCAGCATTGGAGATAATTTCAATCAGACCTCTCACTTTCGTCTTGGCGTTCAGGGACATGCTGAAGAGTTCTAGAGCGGATGATTTGAGAAAGAAAGAGAAGCTGCATCAGATCCCGAGCTACAAGGCTGAGGCCATGGCAGCGAGGGACACGACACCCCCCCCTCTCCCCCAGACCCATTACCGATGGTGGTGTAGTTGATGTAATAATAAGCTGCGATCATGCCCAGATTCAGAGGCGCCACGTCCATCTCATCTTCCACACTGATGCACTTGGACTGCTCCAGGTCACTCAGGGTTTGCTCCACTAACTCGGAAAGGTGATCGGAGAGATGCCGGTGGGACACACCTGGTCAGAGGAGCAGATCAAAAGTCAGAAGCTGCACATCTGGAGGGGTTGGGAAACTGTCCAGGAGCTGCCTGGAATGGGTCACGGGGGAGACAAGACAGGGAGAGGGATCCGAGAAGATTGGGGGGACGCCCCTTTCACCTTGTAGGTTGTAATAGTTGGGGTTCTGTGTCATCCTGCGGTACAGGAAAGTCCAGGTGAGGTAGTCCACCGCATCTTGCTTGTTCTCAATGGTCTTGGTGACAATC
This sequence comes from Arizona elegans, assembly GCA_022577455.1. Classification (NCBI taxonomy): domain Eukaryota; kingdom Metazoa; phylum Chordata; class Lepidosauria; order Squamata; family Colubridae; genus Arizona; species Arizona elegans. Next base: position 537,141 of record JAKOOJ010000058.1, on the reverse strand, counting down.
TCGGCATTGAAGTGATCGTGCATGCAATGGTCAAGGTGAGACTCCACCGGAAGGGGCTCGTAGAGGAACTTCTTGAAGAAATCCTGGAACGGAAGAGCCAAAATTATGTTTAGCGTAAGGGGAAAATTTGTCAGAGTATATTCATCAACTCTGGAGTAGGACATGGTAACAAGGTCAGCCAATGTTTTGGCATAGTAACTAAGTCAGCCAATAAGGGCTGTTTGGGAGCTGAGACAGACTGGAACCAAGACGTGTCTTAGTCTGCAGCTTCTGAGTCTGTGCAGAGAAACTGAAACTAGTCTTCTGTGCTGAAATGAAACTAACTCTTCTCTCCTGCCTTGTGTTTTGCTCGTAACTGCTACTACATTGAAGAAGAATCTACAGTATATTGGTATTGTACATTTATCTTCATGTATTATTATGTATATAAAGAGGAGTTAATGAATCCGGCTGCCTCAGTCTGCCTGTGTGTGCTTTCTGGATTTGATTTCTGCAACAAACTCTAACAAAATTGCCCGCTTACGATTAGGGTTTCAAGATTCCAGAATAGAAGAGAACTTGCTCCAAACAAATCATGCCAAAATCAATGAAGGATGCAACATGCAAAATCAATGAAGGATCCCCCCCTCCCCCCGGTGTAGGTTTGCTTCAACGGTGTAGGTTTTTGCAAGCCAGAGTTAATCAAGTAGGAATGAGTTTTCAGGCTGAATGACCAGGATCTAATTTTCTGATGTCCAGAGGTTTTTCCAATGATTTAAGGGCTATTTAATCTTGAGGTGGCATAAAAAGAATCTGCGGCAACCTCACCAGACAGAATCTCTCTAGCACTATTCTGTCCCAATCGAGAATCCGATCTCTTTGGCATTCTACGAAACAGGTCAGAAAGCCACCGACATAAAGAACCGATCAACAGCCAGGTTCAAGGACAGACCAACTGGAGAACTGGTTCTCTTGGAATTTCTTCAAAACAGATCAATCTGAAGTCCATCCAGATAAGGAACTAACTTCTTTGAACTCTGGAGACAAGGATCAAATCGGAGTGCACCTTGCTACATTCAAATACAAGAGTCTAGATAGTTCCTATTCATTGCTTTGTGAGTTGCTGAGAAGTACGTTCCTTAGCAGCTGACTCTGTCCCTGAAAAGACCAGCCAAAGTTGCTGGCAAAACATGAGGACCTCAGAAAGCTGAGATTGTGGCCACTCAGCCTGAAAGCTCTTCACTGCTAGAAGGATCCCAAATTCTAGGAGCCCCCGTTCCTAAGCAGCGGAGGAATCTACCCAGGGGTGGACTGCTGGAGTCCGGGAGAACCTCTAGCTAAGATTCTGTGCAGTTCAGGGAACCCCCAAATCCCACTCCTGGCTGGCCAAGCCCACCCTGCCCTGCCCCTCCCAGGAGTCCCCACGCAGCCCGTTTCGAATGCAGGTAAGGGCAGGGCACATGCGGAGGCTCGGGGAGGGCAAAAAAATGGACCTACCAGAAGTTCAGGAAAGCCGGAAATGGGCCTGTTTCTGGCCTCTAGAGGGCCTCCGGAACCTGGGGAGGCCGTTTTCGCCCTCCTGGAGACTCGAGAAAAGCCTCTGGAGCCCGGGGAGGGCAAAAACACGCCCACTGCCATGGTGCAGGAGGCCAACTAGGCCACGCCCACCCAGCAACCGGGCAGAGAACCCGTTGCTAAAATTTTTGAAGCCCATCCCTGAATCCACCTACTTCCCATCTTGGCTCACCTTCTTGGACCCCTGGCACATAATAACACAGCGTCCTTCGTCATCCTGCAACGGGCGGTTAGCACGGCCCACCATCTGTAGGACATCATAGATAGGGTAGTCCACATACCTAGGAGAAGGAGAACGGTTCACTATTGATGTGAAGTTTCCGAAAGATGCCCTAATTAATTCATGACCCATGAGCCGAACTTCAAAAGAAATACAGTCACTTATTAGGAGCACCATTTCGGCAATATTCGGATGCAGTTAGAACTAATCCCGCGTAGATTTACATTCCCCTATGACCCTGTCTCTCCCCTCCTCTCTGGCCATGTTATAAATCACATTCTCCAATTAACCACTTTGGCTGGCTGTGAAATCCAACACCCTCCTTCTGATTGCGGTCAGGAAGAATGTATGGAATGTAGCTTCAATTAGGGAAATCAATCAGCTCTATCAGTTCTCCCTCCCTCCTGCTCATGGCAACTTGAAAGCTTTGCAAGTTGACATACATCTATAAGATGCACAGGCATTTTCACCCCCTTTTGGGAAACAAAAAAGTCCGTCCTATAGTCCGAAAAATATGGTAAATAAAAATTTAAAAAATAATTTAAAAAAAAAAACAGCACCAAAAGTCAATCCAACCCAATTCCTTTTTAATTCCCCCATCACTTCCCAAACCGCTTAGTGGCAGTTCCGGACAACCCAACCCAGCACTCTTCACTCACGCGTGGATCTTCCCGTTGTAGTATTGCGTGTCCATGATGATCACCAAGTGGGCAGCTAAGTTCATTCCCCAACAGAGGCTCCGTGAAGCCACTACCACCTGGATGGCCCCTAAGAACAAACCACAAAGGAGGAACGTTCAAGAACTGAAACAACCATCTAGATCAGGGGTCTCCAACCTTGGCAACTTTAAGACTTGTGGACTTCAACTCCCAGAATTCCTCAGCCAGCGAAGCTTCACTGGCTGAGGAATTCTGGGAGTTGGTCCACAAGTCTTAAAGTTGCCAAGGTTGGAGACCCCTGACCAGGGATATACTCATTCAGCTTCTTGCAAAGAAATCTACCATGGTAGGTCACATGAAGTATTAGTGCCGCTTTACAAAAACCCTATTAAGGCCACACCTAGAATATTGCAACCAATTTTGGTCACCATACTACAAAAATGATGTTGAGGCTTTGGAAAAAGTGCAGATAAGTGAAACTAAGATGATCAAGATCAATTTTAAGTTAGATGGGTTTCTTTGTCTTAATTGAAATGGGCCAAATTATTTAATTCCTTTTAAACTGTTTTAAATTTTATATGTGTTCGTTTTTATTCTTGGCTGTGCACCGCCCTGAGTCCTTCGGGAGAAGGGCGGTATAAAAATAAAATTAAATCAATCAATCAATCAGAGGCCTGGAGATTAAAACATACAAAGAACTATTGCAGGATTTGGGTTTGGCTAGTCTAGAGAAAAGAAGAATTAGGGGTGACATGATAGCAGCCTTCCAGTATTTGAGGGGCTGCCCCAAAGATAAGGTGGTCAAATTATTCTCCAAAGCACCAAAGAAGGCAAGACAAGAAACAATGGGTGGAAAACTACTCAAGGAGAGAAGCAATCTGGAATTAAGGAGAAACTTCCTAACGGTGAGGACAATTAATCAGCGGAACAGAAGTTGCCTCCAGAAATCGTGGGTGCTTCATCACTGGAGGTTTTTAAGAAGAGACTAGATAAGTCACTTATCTGAAATAGTATGAGCAGGGGGCTGGACTAGTAGACCTCCAAGGACCCTTCCAGCTCATTCTGTTCTGTTCTGTTAATTCCGTGCCACTCCACTCTTCTCTGCAAATTGTTTCTTTCTTAACTTAAAAGCACACTCTGCTCATGGTCTTTTACTGCAATATTACTGTTTACTAGCTCATTGTCAGGTTTCGAGGTCGTCTCAAATAAATTGCATTTCAAATGAAGTCTTTGATGAAAAACTCCCATTTATTAAGCACGACATTCTAACTCCGACTCCATCGTAGCCAACACTGACTTCCAGACCCAAAACCCTCCCTTTCTGTTCCCCACTCCACTGCACTCATTGGCCATCTTCCAAGTCACTCTACCCCTAATCTACTGTTCCAGCTCAAAGGAATTTCCTCCCTCCCATCCCATCTCCTAGGGGATATTATCTCCAGGGAAAATAAGTAGGTGAAAAGTCAAACGTCCCTTTCAAGACGCCTCCCCTTCTCCTTCTTATGTCAGCACTAGAGTAAATGCAGCTTGAAGTGCTGACACTCATTTTCCCAGCAAGAAGGCATTAAACACATCAAGTTGTTTCCCTGCGAATCGGAAGTTTTTTATTTTATTTTTTTTTCAAGTCAGGCCTATTTGGGATCGATTAGCCTTGCTTTTCGTTGCCGCTTTACCTGAGCTAAACAGCTGCTCCACGACTCTTCGTTCCATTGAGGTCAGCCCCTCGTGGAGGTAGCCCACCCCGTTCACCACCGTCTCTTTCAAGGTGTTGTCGTTCAGTTTGTCCAGGTAGGGAGCCACATCCTTCTCAGTGCAGTGCAGAAACCTGTCGAGACGGGGAAACCAGGCAGATCAGAATGGCAAACAAGCCAGATATTAGCCAGCTTGTCCGTCATGAAGAATAAGGTGGCTTTTTTCCAAGGGCCAGACTCCCATCAGGAACAAGGAACAAGGAAGTAAGCAGGAACAGGAGTTGGGTTCAAAAACACTTTCAGGCATCGATTGTGGCCTGTTGGCCGCCGACCTCTCCAGCAGCCGAATCAGAGGAGGAGGAGGAGGGTTGCATCAAGGCAACCCGAGAGCTCCGAGGGAGAAGAGGGAATGGAGCTGGGGGAGAGAGAGAGAGAGAGAGAGAGAGAGAGAGAGAGGGAGGGAGGGAGGGAGGGAGGGAGGGAGAGAGAGAGGCGGAGCCTGGGTCTTCCGTCAGCCCTCAGATGGAGAGTCAACAGCCCTCAGGTCTGGAGGTGGCTGATGAGGAAGAGGAGGAACAGCTGAATCCAGTGCCTGATGTATGGATGCGCAGAAGGGAGAGGAGAGCAGTAGAAATCTACGGGCCGGTCCTTGGAAAGGAAGAGCCACTGCTAGCGAAGCCCCACCCTAGCTCTGGGGATAAAAGGCAGGAGGCGGAGATGAATACAGTATTTTTCGGAATATAAGACGCACCGGAGTATAAGACTCAGCTTAGTTTTTGGGGAGGAAAATGGGGGGGGGGGGGAGGGAAAAATCTGCCTATCAGGTATTGATGTGGCTACCATCCTTAGTCTGGTCAGCTTCAGCACATTAGTTTGCTGGTTTTTTATCCCCTGCTTGGGGATTAAAAAACAGCTTCTAAGGCACAGCTGAGAGGAAGCAGCAATGAGAAAAACAGGCAAAGCATGGGGAGATCGCTTCACTCGCTAGCGCCTCGTTAGGGCTGAAAAAAGCTTCAAAAAAGCTACATTCGGAGTATAAGACGCACCCAAATTTTCAGCCTCTTTTAGGGGGGGAAAAAGGTGCCTCTTATACTCCAAAAAATACGGTAGATGTGGCAGACAACTATTCATCTCCTGGCTGCCTGGACTTGTTAGCCTGCTGTGAGAGAGAGAGAGATACTAGGAGCTGGCGCTCCAAATAAAGGGAACATTGGTTTAACTACAGAGGGTTTGCTGTGTTTGTGAGCCGGGTCAGAACAGTCTACCTGTGTCTCTGGACATCTGAAGCGCAGGTGGTGAGAATGTCGATGGCCGTGAGCCGGGTCTGCTTGCGAGAGGGAACGAACACGATGACTGGCTTCTTGGGAGAATGTTTCATGATGGCGTGGTAGACTGGCTTAGCCATGGAGAGCAGGCGGGTCTGTGTGTGGCTGATGTTGAAGCCCTGGAGAAAGCGAGGGAAGGAAACAAGAGACAGAAGACGAATAGTGTCAAATCGGCTTGCTGGGTAGACTGAAGGAAGAACTGCAATTAAAAGCCACTAACAACATGGAAAATGTCAAGAGTGTTTACAGCGTGACTACTATTTCGAAACCACCCAGGAGCAAAATACAGTACACAAAGGTTTATTTTACAAACAGTGGTTTATATACAAGACTTCTATATACAAACATACACATACCAGACAAGCAATCAGTCTTCTTCAACTCTACACGGAGAACTACAATGCAGATACCCGAGAGACGCCCTCTAATGGCCTCCCTTATATAGACAGCTTCTTAAAATGGCAGTAACCCTGCTGACTCATCCTCAGTTCATCACCTTAATTTACAGCCTTACAATGGCTGGTCAGCTTTAAATCTCCATTACCCTGACAGAAAACGAAGCTGAGATTTTGATTAGCTCCAGTAAAGGGACTCTGATTGGCGTAAGAAGACACCAAGTTTCTGTCGATCAATTAAGGTGATTTACCACGGAGAATTATTTATTTATTTATTTATTATATTTCTATACCGCCTTTCTCCCGTAGGACTCAAGGCGGTGTACAGTCAAGAAAAATATAGACACACAAATATCATAAAATTGCTAATTAAAATTATTACTTAGTTTGGTCAATTAAATAAAACCCAGAATTAGATAAGATCGAGATAGATCGAGCAATGGAACCGATTTGCAGGAGGAGCTCCGCATGGTCGTTTGAAAGAGCAGGAGGCTTACCTGGATGTGGAGCTCCAGAGGTACAGGGCGCACATTGGGGTGGAAATTGAAGGTGGCCGTAGCACTGCAACCAAGCCAATGGGCCACATCCTTGGCGTTGGACAAGGACGAGCTGAGGGCCACAATGCGGATGGGCCGCTCGATCTGCGAGGAGATGTAACGCATTCGGGAACAGATCACCTCCAGGACTGGCTGTGAAAAGAAACAAAAGAGGGAGAAGTTGAGTCAGGGGCATCCAGTCTCCCTCTGACAGCTGTCGCTTTTGGGACAGGCTCTATCTATTCGATACCTCTGTGTTTGGTTTTTCTTGCCTTAAGTGTAAAACTTGATTTTTCTCATCACTGAGTTTCATTTTGCTAAATAGGGCCCAGGTTCTAGTCTCTTGAGATCCATTTGGATCTTAAGTTTATCTTCTGGGGTGTTGGCTGTTCCTGCCAGTTTAATGTTGTCTGCAAATTTGAGGAGATCCCCTTCTATCCCCTCATCTAAATTGTTTATGAAGAGTACTTGGTGTCAGCGTTCCAGAAAACCCCCCAACTCCAAGTAAAAACTCTGAAGCAAGCATTTTTCAAAGTTCTATTTACTAGAATAGGTAAACTGGCACATCTGGGAAAACCCGAATCTAAGAGGTCCGGGTTTTCCCTCAGTAAATCAAACTCCCCAAAACCATCCCCTCCCTCCTCAGTCGATCACATGCTCCTATCACCATCCGTCCCATCTCGAGACATCACTCCGACTACTCCTTCTCCAGATGCAGGATCGGCCTGACCTTGACTGACAGGAAGAATGCTATTATGTCTACAGACAACCCCTCTACTAAATCCGCTCCCTCCTAATTTCCCACACATGAGAAGGTGGCAACATAGAAGCTTCTGGCCTAATAGGGCTTCCAACGCTGACACTTGGCCTAAGGCAGAACCTTGGGGGATCCCACTGCTTCCTTCCCTCCATGTAGATGTAGTTCCATTAAGGGCTACATGCTGAGAGTGATTTGTCAGCCAGTTACAATTCTACAGCTACTGTATGTTTTATAATCTAGACATGATTTATAAGGAGGCAAAATTTATCGCTGGGACTAAAACTGATGTATGCAGGATGTTGGAGCAGAGGTATATCAGTTTAGGACGGCAAAAAAATACCTGGAGTTTTGAGAGCTCTTTCTCCAACCAATGAACTTTATTATAAGTAGATTCAAAATCTACAGGAATCATAAACATTCATGAAGGCATCTGATGAACTGAGCTGCAACTCACACTAGCTGGCTCATATTTAAGTGATTTTCCACTAGCAAGAAAGTGATTTACTGTATTTTTCGGAGTTTAAGACGCACTTCTCCCCCCGCCCCCTCCTAAGAGAGGCTGAAAATTTGGGGGAGGTTATACTCCGAATGTAGCTTTTTTGAAGCTTTTTTCCAGCCCTAACGTGCACTTTGCCTGCTCCCTCCGACTCTCAGCTGTGCTTTAGAAGCTTTTTTTCAGCCCTAACGAGTGAAGCGATCTCTGTGCTTTGCCTGCTCTTCTCATTGCTGCTCCCTCAGCTGTGCTTTAGCTGTTTTTCAGCCCTAATGAAGCGCTAGAGAGTGAAGCGATCTTCTGAGCTTCGCCTGCTTTTCTCATTGCTTCTCTTTCCAAAGATCATCTGTGCTTTAGAAGCTGGTTTTTATCCCCAAGCAGGGGATAAAAAACCAGCGAACTAATGTGCTGAAGCTGACCAGACGAAGGACGCTGGCCAGATGAATACCTTGTAGACAGATTTTTCCCCCCCTATTTTCCTCCCCAAAAACTAAGCTGCGTCTTCTACTCCGAAAAATACGGGTAAGTGATTTTCCACTAGCAACGTTCCATGGAAGAATGGAGCCAAAGGAAGCTGTGCCCGGCTCGCTCCCTTTTAAAACGAGTGATTTCTCGGCTGGAAACTCACCCCGTTCTCGCCGCCAATGAGGTGGACTTCATCCACAATGAAAAGATTGACGTTCTGCACGTTTTTACGCTGCTTCCATCGCCGGGACAGGATGTCCCACTTTTCCGGGGTGCTGATGATGATGTTGCCCTTCCCCAGCAACTTCAGATCCGTGCTGGTCTCCCCCGTCAGCAAGACGACTTTGAGAAGTCGCTCTTGGAATTTCTCGTACCAGTCCAGGAAGATCTGCCTCGGAGAAGGGAGAAGAAGAGGAAGATGGAGACATCTTCAGAGATCCTCCAGGTCAAACCTCTGCTGGCTTGGCCTCTTCTAGTCTCACCATCCCTCCCCACCCCTCCTTTTCACATCTGCTGCCTGCGAGAGACTGTAGAACCCTGGCTCTTTTATGACTTGTGGACTTCAACTCCCAGAATTCCTGAAGCCTTGGGAATTCTGGGAGTTGAAGTCCATAAATCACAAAAGGGCCAGAGTTACTCATGCTGGCTTAGGAATTCTAGGAGGGATTTTTTTAGTATATATTTTTTATTTTATTTTTAAATCTACATCAACATCAATACATGAACAGTGTGGCATCTGGGTATCATTCATTTAGATACAAATAACAATAATGATGTTAATAATATGTGTTACATCAGTCAAACTTTTGTAATCTTAGTGTTAATTCACATGGTTGTATTAAGATATAATCCTTCATTTTTTAGTTGTTCAGTGTTCCAATGTGCCATTCTAATGCCAATCACAATATTATTTGAGCATATATAGTAATACCATCTTTCAACCTCTCATCTTTCCATCTGATTATTGATTTTATTATATAAAAATGTGTATATTAATATTCCCCCTATTCCTTATTTCTACCTCTATTCTAGCATTTAGTCAGGCCACAATTACTAGTCCTAGTGTTGATACACATGTTTGTATTGAAGTATAATCCTTCATAGTTTAGTAGTTCAATGTTTCAATATGCCATTCTAATGCCATCTTTAACTTCTAATCTTTCCGTCTAGCTAGCGGGCAAGAGATGATGGATAGAAAGGAAATGCCTTTTAATATAATGGTGCCTTGACTAAAAGCTAGAAAAGAGGTAGAAATAAGAATACATAGGAATTATGGGAGTTGAAGTCCACAAGTCACATAAGAGCTAGGGTTCCCCATCCCTTCTGTAGAGGGAACAACCTTCATTGAGCTCTGATCTATTCCCTTCCTTGAGAAGAGCAGACTCAAAAAAAAAAAGCCGGCAAGCAGGGAGGGAGCTTGGCACCTGCTCGGCGAGAGCCTCCATGGGTGTGATGTAGACGCAGCGGCCTTCCACATTCTGCAGCAGCATCCTCAGGATGGCAAACTCGGCGCAGATGGTCTTCCCGCTGCCCGTCGGCGCACCCACAAAGACATTTTCATCGCTGTTGTAGACCGTGTTGAACACTAGACATGAAAAAAGAAACCAGCTGACTTCTCAGCAGTCAAGCTTCCCAGCTTGAGCTCCTGGTGGCTCAAGCCAGCTATTATTTATTAGATATCCCTGCGTTGTATTTGCAAAGACATGCAATCTCCCAGAAGCTCTCCATGCCCAAATAAATACATTTTTGGATGGGATGGTTCTCCACTAACCCTTCGCGATGCCTACCTTGGGTCTGGATTGGATTGAAGAAGGGGAACTTGTCTTGGTAGAGGCCCTCAAAGGCGCTGTTCCTTAACGCAGAGACTGGCAGGGGCTGCAAGTCGAGCAGTTCGGTGGGAGGAGGGTACTTCTCTGGTAGGATTAAGTGTCGGAAGGACACGGGTAGTTGCGTCTCGCAGGCTGGAATGAGCAAGCAGACAAACACACCTGAGGAACAGGGACACCTGAAGACCCCGCGCACCAAGAGGTTGAGGAGAAAAGCCCTAACCGGCTTTCCACGTTTCTCTCTTGTTAGAGCCGGTCTCCTTTGGAGGAGAGATCCAACAGCCAGTTGGAAAAATCCTGAGTTGTGTTTTAGTCTGGCTGCAGAAGAGCCGAACGATGCCATGTGGGTCATTAAGTTATCACACAGATTGCATCAGTCGTGCAACCATGTTACCTGGGGGAATATCATTGTGGCTTGTACTGGGCACCCTACGGGCTGCAATTAACCTTCAGGAGTGCAACAGGGTTAGTAACTACAAGCAGCCCACTCTTAAGCAGTTTACAGAGACAGCACGTTGCTCCTAACACACTGTGACATCATTTTACCGACCTCAAAAGGACGGAAGGCGGAGTCAACCTTGAGCCGGTGAGACTTGATCTGACAAACTGATAACAGTGAGCGGAGTCGGGCTTCCGGTTTGCTGCTGGCCGCCGCCAGACGTTCCTCTGGGATCGTCAGCTCCCTCTGCCTGTATAGAGCCGCCGTTACAGCGGATGGCGGCTCGAAAAAACTCCGTTTCCAAGAGGAAACGGAGATAGAGCCGGCAGGGGTGGGTAGAACTCTCCGCAGAGTCCCAAAAGTTTTTTTTTTAACTTTTGGGACGGAGCGGATGAGAAGCCCCATATCCCCTGCCGCTGCTCCGGGCTTTGGGAGACCTCTGCCTATGCAGAGCCAGGCGTCAAGAGCAAGCCTGTGAATCTAAAAGAATAATTAAAGAAATGAAGAACTGGACCCTTAATACTGAACCGCAAGTATCTCACCCTTTCAAAAACTATTTAAAAGAAAAGAGCAGAGGAAAAGAGGGAAAAAGAGCCTTCTAAAATGGCGTCTGCTGTGGCTGGAGAAGGGCTAAAAGGGAAAGTCCTTCCGTTTCTCATTATTACAATGTAGCGGAATAAATATCACTGGCTACATTTCTAGAGAAAACCTCGCTCCTGTGCTGCTCAGAAGTTTTTTTTAATGAGGGAAAGTCTTTTTGTTTTCTATTTCTTCTCTCATTTTTGCTAAATCTTGTCTGTGTGGGAAATGGCATCAGGACTTACACAGCTGGACAAACAGGGGGGGGAATTTCCCCCCTTAAGAAATTGCGCCAACAAATTTCAACTCTCCAGCGTCAGAAACCCGATTTTAATATATTAGAATTTATCCTTGAAGAGATTGTAAGAAGGGATGAGATTGTGAATCAGCAACTTGAAAAATTTAAGCAGGAAATTAAAGAAATTGGTGAATTGGTGAAATCAAAGTCTGACTTCTTGAATAAAAAGATTTCAAAAGCTGCTAATGGTTTATCAGGCTTTCTGATTCGGGTGGAGGCAAAGACTGAATTATTAGAGACTAAAATGAAGGAAATCGAGGAGAATTTGGATGACATGACTCAAAAAATTAAAAAGGATTTGATAAACATTCAGGATAATAGCTTGGAAGACAAATCTAAAATGGAGACTGACCAAAAGATTGGTAATGAAGAAAATGTACAACAGAGGATTGAAAGAGAAGTTTTAATGACTCAATATAATTTTACAGAATATGCAATTAGACTGAGAGGTCTGCAGGAAAATAATAGAGATGATTTAAGGAAAGTATCTTCTGAAATTCTGGCTGGGATCTTAAAGGTTCAACCTGATGAAGTGTATTGCAGGATTGATAGAACTTATAGAATAAACTCCTGGTGGGCAAAGCAAAGGCAATTGCCTAGAGATGTGGTGATCTATTTTACAGATAAAGAAATTAGGAATAATATTGTGCAGAACTCTTTTAATTCCAATTTGCAATTTCATGGAAGAAAGATTTGGATTTTCAAGGAGCTCCCGCCCAAGATGTTAATGGAGAGGAAGAAATTTGGCTTTTTAGTGACTGAATTAAAAAAAAGAAATATCCTATTCAGGTGGGACATCCCAGTTGGTTTAATATTGAGATATCAAGGCGTAAGATATCAATTGCACACTGTTGAAAAAGCGGAAGATTTTTATCAAAAAATTCTAAAAATGAATTTAACACCTTTAGGCATAATACAGGATAAGCAAAAGGAGTTGGAAACAAAAGGAAAACATCAAATTACAGAGGCTGTGATGGATAAATTGTCTTTGGACTCCCTGGAGACCCCAGCTGGACTGTTTATAAATAAGAGAGCAGTGTCATCCGAACTCAAGGTGATGAATTATCAAGTCACAGACAAGTGCGCAAATCAATCAGTTGAGATACAAGTGACGGAGAAGAAAGATGAGATGATAAAATACCCAACAAGAACAATCCACAAAGCAGAATGAAAATCAACCAGCAGATATACAATTGGTAGGCAAGAAAAGAGGATGGAAATTCAACCCGAAAAAGAAAAAGAAAAGAAACAGATCTTATAGAAACAGCAATTTCTAAACTAAGCAACAGTGAAGCCAGGCGCTTTAAAAAATGAATGAATATTAGAAAAGATAGTGGCGGCGAACAATTGTCTGATACTATCCTGAGGATTGTGGCAGATCTCTGCAAGGCCATGATTTTGGGATGTGGAAAGAGCCTCACTTTGTTGGATTTGAATCATCTAATTTTTTCTTATTTACCTTTTTTTTCTCTTGGAAATATATTATAACTACTCTGAGTTATAAGGCAGGAGAGTTTTGCCGGGGCATGCAGAAGATCTGGATGTTACTCAGTAGGATGATGGGAATTAACAATCCTGATGAATACCACAACTATAACCATACGGATATATTCATAATTATAATGTCACTTGGGTGGTTGTTTTTACTTTTATACAGGTGTGAGGATATCTACTACTGATGGGGGCACAAGATGACTGAAGATTTTGAACAAACTGTTGCACCAGCATGTTATTTTACCCTATTATGGGTGATGGATTTAACAATCTAGTGGAAAGACATCAAAGAAGATATTATATGGATCATAAACTTAAAGTTATTGTCTTTTCTCTTTTTACATAATGAAATGCATATATAGATATGTGTATATCTTAGTAATGTGGGCAGTTGATTATATTTAGAATTGTACTGCATGATTTTGTAGGAATTGAAGGGTTGAAATAGGTTAGTTTACTGATTGTTATAAAATGGGATGCATATATAGATATGTGTATATTTTAGTAAAGTGGGTAGTGGATTATATTTAGAATTGTATTGTCTGATTTCAAGTCATATATTTAGAGGAGTGGAGGAAGTGGACAGAATTGAATAAATTTGGTTGCAGGGAGAAGGCCGATTTAAAATGTTATATTAATATATATAAAAGATTAAAGGTTAATTTGTAATAATACTCAATAAGTTTAGGGGAGGAGAAAAAGGGCAGATTACCGTAAAAATGGGAGTTATAAGATTAACAAGTTAAGGGTCAGTATTCCGAGAAGGGATTAAGGGAAAGGGAAGATATTATGTATGTAACTAGTTATGAAATAGCCTATTGTTGTGAAGAAGTCACGGGGGGGTTGGGTGGAAAGGGTGGGTTAGGGAAGAGGGGGGGGGGGAAAGGGGGAAAAACTTGTATTTGAAAACTTTTTCAATAAAAAAAAAAAAAAAAAACAGTGAGCGGAGTCAGCCTGCAGTACTGCATTCTAACCACTGCGCCACCAGGGCTCTTACAAAATACTAGGCTGGACTGACTTCTTGCAAGAAAACGCTTATGCGCAGATGGGATGCCTTCATAATACATCCCACAATGTCGCCATTTCCAGCAAGAATGCGTAAGCTCGTTCGGCAAACGTCTCTTTCTCCAGGGACTTACAAAGCCAGCGATCGGAGACCACCCGGATGAAGTACTGCGGAGGAAGAGGCTCAAAAACCGGCACAAAGAAGGTGATGAGGTGCTCATCTTGAGCGTACTTGGCCTTCAGAAGGAAATACTCGTGATGGAGGATCACCTCGCTGTCCACGTCTTCCACCAAAATCCAGAAGGCTTCAGAAGAACCATGGACCTGCACCCCAAAAAGAGGAGAGAGATGGGATCGTAACCAAGTGTTCTGCCAAAGCTACGGACCCCAAAGAACGCAGCACACACAAAGTCTGTACAAACCTTAGTTTACTAAATTAAATCAGTCTTTTTCAAACAAAGGCTGTTAATTAACTTTCTTAACAGCCTACAAGAATCCAAAGAATAAATAATCGTAATCTTACTAGGGTTGGCAGAAAGCCCAGAAGCAATTTGCAGGAAACTGATAAGAGAACTAAGATCAAGATGCGAAGGAGAGTGAACGAAGTTGTTCCCTGCAAATTGCCTCAGTCGTCATCCTTCCTTAAATAAGCTAAGGGAGTGGCCAATTAGCCCCAAGCCTTATTCTCGAGGAGACCTCCTCCTGAGGAGCCACTCCTGCCTTTTGGCAGCTCTGCGTGCCCATGCATAGAGAAGAGGCTCCTCCTCTTCTTCCTCTTCACTTATGGGAGCTTCTGGAGCTTCTGAAGGCCCTGGCTGAATCCCCGCCTCTGGCACCACATCTTCTCCAGCCTCCTCATTGTCTGACTTGAGTGACAGCTGCAAGGCTGCTAGCGCAGCACCACACCAGCCTCCTCGCTGTCGGAATCAGTTACTAGCCGCACAGGCCGCTGACGGGCCACAACACCAAGGAGAGTCACCAAACCAAGATTGAAGGAGTTTCTCCACCGTGAAGTGCCCATCCACAGGTGACCTTCAGATCCCACCTCCTCCACATTACTGGAGATTGTTCCTGCAGATTCCACGACTGCCCGTTTACCTTTTCATCCCACTGGAAATCAGGAGTAATTGTTAGCTCCACTTTCAGAGTAGACCTGGTGATGGGCTGCAAGTGGACAGACAGCTCCAGTTTGGGGAACAGGTGGACGTATTTGTGGATCGTCTTCCCCATCTTGGGCATCCGAATGAGCTCTCCTGCAGAAGGACGGTATTGGTGAAGAGGAAGAGAAGTGGACCTTCTTAGAATCAGGCGTCGAGTTTCCGACTGACAAACCCAACCCAGCAAGCACTACCGAGATGATCCCAATCTCTTAATGCAAAACCTCACTGAGTACATCATTTCGGCACAGAATGAAAGCAAAACCAGCTCTGGCTAATTTCCGCGCAACTCAATGTAATTACAGTATAGAATCTTCCCTCCCTCCAGTTAGTGTAGGTCACATTGTCCAATTAAGTGTCACAATGTTGTTGTGAGAATGGTGTCTGGAAGGTCTGGCAAACACCTGCTGAAGTGACCTTGGTTCTCACGGATGGAGTGCTTGATGGTCCACATTCCGATTCCCCTTTCTCCCCTCCCCCAATAGTTTGTTGGCAACCTGAGAAGCAGTAAAAGTGAAAGCAGCTTGAGTACGCTTCGATCCTTGACACCAGGGCTGGATATTTTCTATGGCTGGGTTCACACATCGTGGTAAGCTTTTTGCATGGTCCTGGTTACACACGTCGTGTGAAACCAATCCCTGGGTTTATAAATCCTGGTTTACGGCTTACAATGTCAATGTGACCTCAGGCATTTTTAGTGTACTCAACAACTCATTTTTCAATGCGAGGTCAAGTCTTTTGTGCGTCACTTCAAACACGATCGAACACTGAACCAAACTGCCATGATTTGGCCTTTTTAGATACTTTTTGGCCTGGAAGATTGAGTCTTCATTTACATCATCAAACACTGATTTGTATTCGTGTGTTCGAATGGTCTTTAATTCCCACAACACTGTCAAATAATTTACTAAGACTGTATTACTATTCTTCTTCTCTTCCCAACTAGTATCTATCTCTTCCCACTTATGACTATAACCATGTTGCTTGTATCTTTCAACTTATAGTTTTTATTTGTTTCCTAGTACGATTTGATAGCTTATTAGTAACCTTGACTATCATTAAGAGTTGTATCTTTTTATTCTTGATGAATGCACCAAAGATAAATTCCTTGTGTTGCCCAATCACACTTGGCCAATAAAGAATTTGTGTTGTGTTGTATATTGTATTGTATTGTATTGTATTTTGTATTGTATTCTTTATTCTATTCTATTCTATTCTATTCTAGAGTTTATTGTTTTAATTTATTTAATTTACTTAGAAATATCAAATTAATTATAAATCCTATTTATTGCAACGATCTACGTAATCCATGGTCACTTCTGTTGGGTCCTCAATGGTCTATTTTTTTTTTTTTTTGGGGTTTCTTCAAATTCAGCCATAATCTGAACGTTTCATTCAGGATCAAAAAGGATCAAAGATAGGTTCCGATACAAAACTGAGCAACGCACACATTGCAAAGGGATGCAGTACCTTTGTCGGCCTACAGATGGAGCCCTCCCCAATTCACATCCCTCCCCTCCCTTAAAGAGATACTGCAGTCGCCGTCACTGACCTATTTCGTTGTGATTCAGATCATAGAGCCGCTCAAACGGGAAGTTTTTCTTCTCAATTTTCTTCACCACCTCTTCGGGCAGTTTCCTGAACTGTCGGAGGGGGCACATGGACTGCCACCTGTAGGAACAAGAAGGCTGCCACTCAGGATCCAGCACAATAGTTTCCTTCAATGGTTGGCATCTCTAGAAACAGCCTCTCAAACTGCAGAATCATTGCAGGGAACTGGTCTAACTCCAGTATTGGCGCCTCTCAAGATACAATCCTCAATCATGGCTGGAAAAGGCGAAATGCTAGAGCAGGGATGTCAAACTCAATTTCATTGAGGGCCGCATTAGGATTGTGTTTGACCATGGAGGGCCAGGTGTGTTGTGTGCTTTGGTGGGCATGGCCATGGTGGGTGTGACACGGGACTGGTGTCGGAGGGAGCACCTATGGTGGCCAAGTGCTAAGGCAGGACTTCTCTGAGACCCTCTCTCACTCTCATTATTTCCTTCCTTCCTTCCTTCCTTCCTTCCTTCCTTCCTTCCTTCCATCCATCCATCCATCCATCCATCCATCCATGATGGCACAGTAGTTAGAATGCAGTATTGCAGGCCAGCTCTAACTACAGTCTGGAGTTCGATCTTGACTGGCTCAAGGTTGACTCAACCTTCCATTCAGTTTCAAACAGCCCTCAGCTCCCTCACACACTGACAGGACGCTAGACAGATGAATACCGATGGATGCTGGTAGGCAGAGGCAGAATTTTTGTTTTCTTATTTTCCTCCCCCAAAAATCTAAGGTGCGTTTTATACTCCGAAAAAAACGATACATTGAACAGGTTGGTCCTTCGCTATCTTAATCCTTAAGGCCCATTTCATACAATCTACTAATTGGAATGTTTATATGGAACTAAACTGAAATTTATTTCTGAACAAGCAATGCAGAGAAACAAAACTATAAGAGGGGCAGATGGCCTGATCGGATAGAAACAACGGGAAATATGAAAAATTAAGAGAAGCCGCCTTACATTCTCTTGTCAATCATCTTACAAAGGTTGAGGGTCTTGTCGGTGAGTTGTGCCCAACCACGGTTAAGGACAATCTCAAAGATGGCACGCATGAGCCGTCCAGCAGACTGAGAACACAAAACAAGAGAGTCAATTTCAACAACACAACTGGTACCTAGAGAAAGAGGAAAATGTTGTGCATCCCATCCCAGATTGCTTTTAATTTCCTGGCAAGTGAAAGAACCATCGCCTTCTGAATCCTAAACTGTCAGGATTTGAAGCTCCCACTCTATCCTACAGATGATCAGACTTCGGTGCCATTCCTCCTTCCCTCACCCCCTCAACTGTACAACTCTGAACAACCAAGAGGTGGATCAAACAAACTGGACTCTAGGTCCACCAAGGGCTTTATGATTTTTAATATTTCATGAAATAGGGGAAAAAAAAATCTTCAGGTTCCACAAGGATCCGATAACCCTGGGATGGACCTTCTCCAGCATTAGGGCAGCTACACCCAACTACCGAGGCATCAAATTACCTCAGAACTTGTGTCTCACCTGAGTGACGTAGACCATGTCCGCCATGAGGGCGAAGCCTTCTAGCTTCAGTTGAGAGATAAAAGCTTGGAGGAGGACATTGATCTAGGAGAGAAAGTGAAGTTAGCACCTTCCAAAGAACATTTATTTCCTTCTACCCCTTAGAAGGGGGCAGATACCCCTTAGAAGGGGGAGATACTGCTTAGTTTTTTTAAAGAAAATGTTCTTCATTTTGGACTCCAGCCTTGGGAAAGACTGCAACAATCAAAACCATATTAGAACATATTGCTTATTCATCTAAATCTCCCATTCAGCCTTAAGTACCATATTTTTCAGACTACAAGACGCACCAGAGTATAAGACGCACCAAGATTTTGACGAGGTAAACAAGAAAAAAAAAGGTTTTTTGCCCTCCCTGGCCCCCAGGAGCACTCTGTAGGCCTCCCAAATCCTCTGTGGGTCCTGTTTTTTGCAAAAATAGGAGCCTTGGTGGTGCAGCGGACTAAAGTGCTGTTAAGTAGCACTTAGTTGCCAGCTGCCTGCAATTACTGCGAGTTCAAATCTCACCAGGCTCAAGGTTGACTCAGCCTTCCATCCTTCCGAGGTAGGTAAAATGAGGACCCGGTTTGTGGGGGCAATAAACTGACTTTGTATAAAAAAGAACACCGCTTTGGGGGGGGGGGGGGCAAAAGCCCTACTAAGCAGGTATATACAAAAGTATGAAGGCTATTTGCTTTTAAGCCGCCCTGAGTCTCCGGAGAAGGGCGGCATATAAATCAAACTAATAAATAAATAAATAAATAAAAATGCCCAATTTTGCAAAAAACCAGGCCTGTTTTTCGCGAAAACCGGACATGCAAGGCAGTGTTTCAGGAGGCCAAAAATAGCTGTATTCGGTGTATAAGATGCACCAACATTTCCACCCTCTTTTAGGGCGGGGGAAAAGTGTGTCTTATACTCCGAAAAGTACGGTACTTGACAATGTGTACGGATAGAGTAAAAATAGGCATGCACTGTAAAAATTAAACAAATTAAACAGACCTTCCCGGACTTGGAAGAACTTACCTTAGCGCTTGGCTCCTCAATGCTCTCTTTCACTGGAATCGGGACCCTCTCAAGCAGCTTCTGAAGTTCCAGTTTCTCTTCCTGCAAAGATGAGGAGAGAAAAAAAAATTGAAAAGTGAGTCACCTCTGCCACGCTAGAGTGGATAGACTGTGAACAGGTAAAATGAGTTTCATTTTGATTAGGATTCCCTCAACTGGACTCACTGCATAAAGATGAAGAGTGTTGAGTTTCAGAACTTAATTCCAAGGACTAGAAGGGAGCTTTTCTGATCCACTTCTGATTAATTTCAGCAGCATCATTTGGCTGCAATTTGCGAATCACTAGGCCAGGGGTCCTCAAACTTGGCAGCTTTAAGACATGTGGACTTCAACTCCCAGAATTCTCCGGCCAGCATAGCTGGCTGGAGAATTCTGGGAATTGAAGTCCACACGTCTTAAAGCTGCTAAGTTTGAAGACCTCTGCACCAGGCTAACGTGATGGGTGAATTACTGCAAATCATCCATAAATCTACCCACGTTAAGTCAATCAACTCCCAAAGCTAAAAAGGCAGCAACAAAGGGCTGCATTTGAAAGCAAAAAACTGTGGCTAGATTCTTAAAAAATAAAAATGAAAGGACTGGGAGGTTCTGAGAAAAGTGGAGGGACAGCTAGAATGCCAGGTATTTAGAAATGAGCACATCTATTTTTATGAAGTTGAGCTAAGCAACCACAGCATTACCTCTAGTGATAATATTAATTTTTTTAAAAATGATTTTAATCCCTGAAAGATGAAACACAGGCACAGAAACTTAAGATACTAATATTCTCCCCTTTCCCCTGATAAAAGCAAGGATTTGGAGAAAGCTTTTGAGTGATGCAAAAAATACAGCAGGAGTTGTAAACGTTGACTTTCCCAATGTTAGCGAAAGGATGAAGACACCAGATAGACCGGAAGGAAATGCCGTCTCCGACTTTCCTACCTCTCTCACGGTGATGTTCTTGAACTCGGAGGACAGAGAGAAGACCCGGAAGAGTTCGATCTCACTCAAGGTGGGCTTGAGCAGCTGATTGTAGGTCTGGATGGTCTCGTTGGTGATGTAATAGTGGCTGGCAATGCGACCCAGCTCAGTCACCTGCGGAGGGAGAAGAATGATTGGGGAAAGATCAGCTAACATGGCCAGAAGGAAGAATCCATCGTAGGCAGAGCTGCTGTGCGTTGTACTGTGGTTGCTCTAAAGCCAGCAGAGCTAGTGGTAATCGCACAAAGGGGTTTATGGCTCTGCAATCCAACAAGACAGACAGAGACTTCAGAGGATCATTAGGACTGCAGAAAAAACTATTACTACCAACCTGCCTTCCATGGAGGACCTGTCTACTTCACGAGTCAAAAAGAGGGCTGGGAAAATATTTACTAGACCCCTCGCATCCTGGACATCAACTGTTTCAACTCCTACCCTCAAAACAACACTATAGAGCACTGCACACCAGAACAACTAGACACAAGGAGAGTTTTTTCCCGAATGCCATCACTCTGCTAAACAAATAATTCCCTCAACACTGTCAAACTATTCACTAAGACTATATTCCTATTCTTCTTCTTCTAGTAACTATTTCCTTTTCTACTTATGACTACAACTTTGTTTTGTATCTTTACGATTTATAGTTTTATTTAGTTTCCTAGTATGATTGATGTTGATTGCCTGTTTAGTGTCCTGTGACTATCGCTAAGTGTTGTATCTTATGATTCATGGTGAATGTATTTTTATGATAACTATGATCATGATTTATCACCTATAGTTTTTATGTACACTGAGAGTTTATGCACCGAAGACAAATTCCTTGTGTGTCCGATCACACTTGGCCAATAAAGAATTGAATTGAATTGAATTCCAATTCCAATTCCAATTCCAGTTCCAATCTATTCTATTCTATTCCATTCCATTCCATTCCATTCCATTCCATTCCATTCCATTCCATTCCATTCCATTCCACATTCTATTCTATTCTATTCTATTCCATTCCATATTTCTATTCTATTCTATTCTATTCTATTCTATTCTATTCAATTCTATTCTATTCTATTCTCTACTGTACTCTTTTCTACTCTATTCCATGTTAGAATAGAGCAACACTTCCATCTTTTTGTTGTTGTTGAGTTTTTAAATATTTTATTAGGTTATAGGATAAGATACAAAATACAAAAGTAAATAGGAAGGCAACAGGAGGGAAAAGGCTTTAGAAATTAAATGAAATTGAAATGTAGGAGATAATTTGGGCCTCGTACACAATAGCAATAGCTCTTAGAGACTTATATACCGCCTCTGCCTCCCTGCAGCAAACAGCAAACAGCCTGTTTTACTTTCATTTTCATTTTCAGCATAGCTTGATTAGCACAAGGAAAAAAAAAATCTGCTCCCAGCAATTTACCTCCTTGCAGCAAACAGCAGAGCCCTGCGCAAAACAGCTGAGAGCAAAACAGCTGAGAGTCAGGAGGCCGATCCAATCAACTTGTGCTAATTAGGCTGTGCTGAAGCTGAAAGGAGCTGTTTCTTCTTGTTTGCTTGCAAGGAGGTAAATTGCTGGGAGGCAGAGGCCAAAGGGGGGGGCAGTGGGTGGGCGGGGCTACATTCGGTGTATAAGACACACCTAAATTTTCACCCCCTTTTAGGGAGGAAAAAGGTGCGTCTTAAACTCCGAAAAATATGGTATTTATGGCCAGGCCATTAACAGACGCTAATGGAATTTGCTCTGGCAAAGTAACCTGAACATCTCTGTATTACTAACCTGGAAATTCCCCGTCTTCTTATCATATTTGGCTAAATTGTTTTTGTCCAGCATCAGAGCTGCTGTGTGCACCAGGTCCAGTCGGCGCTGGTCCAGCAATGGGTCTCCTTTCATGTCGTCATGGGAGATGCCGTAGAGATTGGGAGATCTCAGCATCCGTATGTAGAGGTAAGTGTAGCCAAGCCAGTTCACTGCATCCTGCAACAGCCCAAACAAGAAGTACAGGCACTGTTAAGTCTCTGAAATGCTACAAGGACAGAGGAGTGAAATGGTATCACCAGCTCCTGCTCCGTTATGAAGTCAGAGTCTGAATCCGAAGGGGAAGAGTGAGAGAGTAGATCCGTTGGCTGTGGAAGAAACTGGGGAAGGGCAAAGTCAGGCTGGGCAGAGCAGGGGAGAGTTAGAACAAGGGAGAGGGGATTCAATTGAAGACCAAGGCCCACCCCCTCCTCTTCCTAGGCAGCGCAGGGAGGAACGGAGAAGAGAGCAACATGGGTTGCATGGCTTACGAGGGAGGAAAGGGCCCCGATTCCCTTCACAAGGCACACCTGGGGATGGAGTTTAAAGGAGAGGCAAATGGGAGGGCCGGTTGTCGGAAACAAACACTGAGTGCATCTGGTGCTTATCTGAATTCCTGGCATCCTCCCAACTGGTTTGATTTACTGCCGTGCTACTTCACTTCTGGAATTCCCTATTTTGCTTGCCCTGCCGGATTAATTACTTTGTCTTGCCTTGTGGGATTTTTACTTGAAAGCTTTCTGTTTACAACGTTTGGGACTGAAGTATTGTCAGCCAAAGACTATTACAGGTTGGTGGAAGAGCTCTCTCCAGGCCGGAGAGCTGAAAGGGATATTTGGGGCACAGTTGGTGATAAAAAAGGGACTCATATCAGTTCTCTGGCTGTGTTGCCTTTGTGTCACACCCCGGGTCATCACATGCTCTGAAAACCAGTAAGGGGTGGAGAATAGGCTCATAGATTAATTCTAAAAAAGAGAGATCAGAGAGGATATAAGGACGTTATGGCAAACCTGTGGCATGCAGAGCCCTCTCTGTGGGCATGCGCGCCATTACCAGCTGCTCTACTGGTTTCCAGTGCGCATGTTGGTCTTCGTGGACGCCGGAGCATCAGAAAACGGCCCCAAAAAACAGCCAAAAAACAGGTCATTTTTCGGACCAAAAACGGCCCGAAAAACGGCCTGAAAATGGCCCCAAAAACAGGCATGTGTGTGCTGGCCAGCTGGTCTTTTGAGTTTCCGGCCCTTCGGCCCATGTACATGCACGCAAATGCATAGGCATTCCGGTTTGGGCACTCGGTGCTGAAAAGGTTCACCATCACTGATATAAGGAATGGCCTTGAGGTACAGAAGGAAGAGCCACAACCAAGGCAACAGTCAGATAAGAGAAACCCGAGTCTGGGGGCAGAAGTGTATTTTGAAAAAGCACTTCAGACGTGCTGTCTCTAGTTCACACAAAAGCGAGGGAGAGAGTAAACACATCTAGACTTCTTTCAAGATTTTTTTACTATAGGTAAAGGTTCCCCTCGCACATATAGTTCTTCCCTACTCTAGGGGGCAGTACTCGTCTCCGTTTCAAAGCTGAAGAGCCAGCGCTGTCCGAAGACGTCTCCGTGGTCATGTGGCCGGCATGACTCAACGCCAAAGGCGCACGGAACGCTGTTCCCTTCCCACCAAAGGTGGTCCCTATTTTTCGACTTGCATTTTTTACCTGCTTTCGAACTGCTAGGTTGGCAGAAGCTGGGACAAGAAACAGGAGCTCACCCCGTTACACGTCGCTAGGGATTCGAACCGCTGAACTGCCAACCTTTCGATCGACAAGCTCACCGTCTTAGCCACTGAACCACCGCGTCCCTTCGTTACTATAGCATTACAGTAGAAGTCTTACATGGCCCTGGGTTTCTTGTCTGGTCCACCTTGAAGGGCTGAACCAACCCTATCGTCCCCTGGCATCATTGCTTTTATGGGTGTTTTTACTTGAATTTACAACCAGCCGAAAGCCACCCAGAGTGTCTTTCTTATATTTAAATTTATTGCAGCTGTTCAATTCCAATGGATTCTTCATGAGAGGTTTACTACTTGTTGTAGTATTCATCTTGGTTTTAATCTCTGCATATCTGGGTGTTGACTGCTGGCGGTCGAGGGGTTGTTTTGGCCTTTTTGCCTCCTTTTTTAGCTTTTGGATTGTCCTCTTTGGATGAGCAACATCTAAATACATCTTTTGTAGGTAGATGTTGCTTATCTCTCTGTGTCTGTTGATGTCACGTTCTGCAATTGTTATGAAACTCCCCCTCCAACCATTCATTTATATATTAAAACCGTAGCTTGCAGTTTGTCCCATACAGAATAGCTTACAAAGTTTGCACAAAGATGGACAGGAGAGAAAATCCCTTTGGAAGGTGGAGTAATTTAAAAAAAAATTAGATTGTGCAGAAATGAACAGATTAACTTTGATGATTAAAGAGAGAGAGGGGATATGGACTATTATAAGATATGGGGGAAATTTTATGATTGGTTAAAAAAAGAGATATAAAGATTGTGACAATTAAATAAGGAGAATGTTATATTAAATGCATTGTGAATTGGGGAAAATATTGCAACAGAGAAATGGAAGCTATCAAGGAAGAAATGAAGATAGGAGGAGTAATAAAAAGAAGACATCATGGAAGAAACACCGAGAAGATATTAAAAAGAATAGCTTACAAAGTGGCACACAAGTGCACAACCTCCTTTTCTTATTCCATGTCTATAATGTGCGAAGGCTGCCGACCTCAGAGTATTTCCGGATGAACCGGATACGGGCACCCCCGTTCTCACCTTGGCATTCTGGACGTTCCCCAGCACAATCTCTGCGTTTAGCATATCGGGGAGCCTGGCCACCATCTGGCTCTCGATGGGAAGCTGCTGGTTGAGGAGAGAGAGGTAGTACTGCAGCTCGCCGTGGGACGTGATCAGGATGCCCTCGCCCTTCGTGTCATACTGAGGTCTTCCAGCACGACCCAACATCTAAAGAAAACACATCACGTGTCTTGACATACATGGCATAGGTACAGGAGCCTGAATCTGTGGGGGAAGATGAGCTGGAACCTGAGCCCACAGAGATTAAGAGGGCGGCTTTGTTGGCTTCGGAGGAAAATGGGGAAGGGCAGGGCCAGTCAGGCCAGGGACTTTCAGGATTAGGACAGCTTGTAGACAGGGAGGAACAAGGGCAGATTTAACATGAGAGACAGAGCTCAGGCGAAGAGCAAGGACCACCCCCTCCTGATCCGAGAGCATGGAGAGTGGAGAGAAGGCAAGAACAGCGCAGACTGAGCAGGCTACTCGGGAGAAGAGTGCCCCGCCCATCTTTACAAGGCACACCTGGGGAATGAGACTTAAGGAGATGCGGGGGGGGGGCATTTGTCGGGAACAAACACTGAGTTCCTGAGTGTCAACGTTTGAACTTTCCAATAGTCCTTACATTCTTTCTGTCTTTCTGGACTAATTACCTGGATCCTTTGCTTCCTGAACTCCTTGATTTGCCCTGCTGGCTTTATTGCTCTGCACAGCCTTGGTGTACACAATGTCGGGCTGGACTAATTGCAGCCAAAAGCTGCTTGAGGTGTGTGTGTGGGGGCTTGTCATCACTTTGGTCTGGGACTTGCCAGAAACGTGGGAACGTTTGGGAAAATTTGGAGTAGTAACGGGTGAGTTTAAACTGCCAGCTGTATGTGTTATCTCTGTGCCGTGTCCCAGGTCATCACAATAGGGTTTCAAGCATGCCAGATAAATTTCTTGTGGTGAGAAAGAATGACGGTGTGAATATTTAAACACACTGCATTGTCGAGCGCCCAACTGGTGAGCGGGATTTTACCTGCAAGATGTCCAGGGCACCCAGCTCAGTCCAGCGTCCTTTCTCAGGACTGTAAATCTGTGTCCCTTTGATGATGACCGTGTGAGCGGGGAGGTTAACACCCCAAGCCAAGGTTGCAGTGGAGACCAGAACCTGTAAAGGGAAGAGATGCCCAAGAGACGAAAAAGATTATATCTAATACAACTTCTAATATTTCTGTAAAAGTGCAATATCAGCAAAAGCCCAATTAGAGCTGTCTTTGCAATAATCATTCTTATTGTACACAATTTCATTTGGCTTCCAGACAGCCTCACGCTTAGGAATT
Source organism: Arizona elegans (assembly GCA_022577455.1). Classification (NCBI taxonomy): domain Eukaryota; kingdom Metazoa; phylum Chordata; class Lepidosauria; order Squamata; family Colubridae; genus Arizona; species Arizona elegans. Next base: position 511,167 of record JAKOOJ010000058.1, on the reverse strand, counting down.
GTGGCAGCATTCCCGTGGTCACATGACCAAAATTGAGACACTCGGTGCTTGGCGTGTATTTACAACTGTTTCCGTGTCCTGGGGTCACATGATCGTCACTTACAACCTCCCCAGCCGGTTTCCAACAAGCAAAGTCAATGGGGGAAACCAGACCCACTTAACAACATGATTCGTTTAACGACTGGGCTGATTTGCTTAACAACTTTGGCAAAATGGTCATAGAATTGGACACGGCTCACGTAACAACCGCCTTGCTTAGCAAAGGAAATTAAAGTCCCAACTGCAGTCATTAAGTTGAGGACTACCTGTAGGAAAATACTCCCCCATCTAGACCGACCCCGCCACCAACAGCCCTTCACATTTAATCTTTCCTGAGAACAAAAATCTATAAGGTAAAAGGTAAAGGTTCCCCTCACACCTATGTGCTAGTCGTTCCCGACTCTAGGGGGCGGTGCTCTTCTCTGTTTCAAAGCCGAAGAGCCAGCGCTGTCCGAAGACGTCTCCGTGGTCATGTGGCCGGCATGACTAAATGCCAAAGGCGCACGGAACACGGTTACCTTCCCATCAAAGGTGGTCCCTGTTTTTCTACTTGCAATTTTTAGGTGCTTTCGAACGGCTAGGTTGGCAGAAGCTGGGACAAGGAACGGGAGCTCACCCCTGTTACACGACACTAGGGATTCGAACCGCTGAACTGCCGACCTTTCGATGGACAAGCTTAGCGTCTTAGCCACTGAGCCACCGCGTCCCTTATAAAAATCTATAGCAGTCCCCAAATAATGAAAAGATTCCCACTGAGCCGTCTTTATCTTTAAGTATTTTAGAACAGGGGTCTCCAACCTTGGCCACTTTAAGGCTGGAGGACTTCAACTCTTCAAAGACTGTTTTGGAACATACAACAGGGAATTCGTTATTCCAGGAAGTGGAATGCCGTACCTGAATGTGTTTATCTGCAAACAAATCTTCCACCAACGTTCGATCCACTCTGGTCATGCCGGCGTGGTGAATGGCAAATCCATAGGGCAGCAAGTCTTTAAGTTCCAAATTCTGTATACGGGGAGAAAACAGCAATTGTTTGTTAGAAGACCAAGAAGAAAATTCTTCCCAATTCACTGCCCTATGATAGCAACATTTGGAAAAAGCCAGAAAGCATTTGATTGGTCTCTGACAGAAAGCCACTTGAAGAGACTAGAAGCGTTTGAAATGTGAGTTTACAGACGGCTGTTTCGTATGTTTGTTTATGTTGTTTTATGTTTTATTAAATTTATATACTGCCCTATTCCCGAAGGACTCAGGGCGGTGAACAGGCACAGAATAAAATACATAAATACAAAAGTTAGAAACAATTTAAAACCAAATTAAATAATTTAGCCCAAGACAATTAAAAATCCCAATAATTTAAAACAAATTAAAATTTCAGTTTAAAAATTTAAAAGAAAGGGGAGAAAATTTACGTATATGTTGGATTGACAAAATCAGAAATGAGATGGTGATAAGCCACCTGGAAAAGCCAAGGGAAATCATCAAAAAAACATTAGAAAGCAAAAGTTAGAATATTTCAGACACCCAGAAAAATACGGCATCCTTCACTTAATCCTCCAGGGAAAAATTGAAGGCAAACGAGTTCCAGGCAGAAGGAGGACATCATGGCTTCAAAACCTTAGGGACTCATTTGGACAAAACTCAGCAGCACTTTTTCATACAGCCGTTGATTAAAATAGGATCGCTAACGTCCGATGACAGATGTGGCACAAGAAGATTTGCTAGGTGCCCATCCCCTTGTTAAAAGGGCTCATGGAGGCTTGCTTTACGTGCCATTCCAAGAGATAGGCTGACTTTGGCTAGTAAGAAAGAAGTACAATTCTCTACTGGAAGTTTAAAAAAAGAGCAAACCTTGCATCTTTTAGAAATATGGCTCTATCTTCTCACCCCTGCATTGGATTTTTTTTTTTTTTTTTTTTTTTGTAATACGGGTCGTCCTCGGCTTACGACCATAATGGAGCCCAACATTTTTGTTGCTGAGACAGTTGTTAAGCGGGTTTTGCCCCACCGTACAACCTTCCTTGCCGTGAAGTTGTTAAGTGAATGACTGTGGCTGTTAGCTTAGTGACTGAATCTGGCTTCCCCATTGACTTTGCTTCTAAGCTCACCAAAGGAGCCTGCAACCTTGGGACACAGCGATGAGTATGTATGAGTCAGTTACCAAGTGTCTAATTTTGATCATCTGACCATGGGGAATGCTGCAAGGGTCATAAGTCGTGAAACATGGTCGTAAATCACTTTTTTCAGTGCCATTGTAATTTTGTTAGTCACTAAAAGAATTTGCAAGTCAACGATAAAGCTGTACTCTGCACATGACTGTTTCCAAGTGGTTTATTACTGCAAGACCCAATCTGGGTCAATAAACAGGGCCAGAGGTTTAGTCTTCTGAGCGTTCGGATGAGAGAGAGAGAGAGAGAGAGAGAGAGAGGGAGAGAGAGAGAGAGAGAGAGGGGGAGGGAGGGAGGGAGGGGGAGAGAGAGAGAGAGAGAGAGAGAGAGAGAGAGAGAGAATGAGAATAAACCTGTGGTCCCGGTGACCGACCCAGATCGGATCCCGCAACATTATTGTCAGGACTGCCATCCTGCTACACTATGCGTTGCCTGCTGGCACTTTACCAGGCTTGAAAGGGAGGGAGAGTTGCGGGATGGGACAAAGGGATGGGGGTGGGGTGGGGGTGACATGAGAGGAATGGGACCGTCCAATGGGATCCATTCCAAGGTCACACGGTGGAATGCAACCAACCCGTGAAGACAGGCACAATTTGTAAACACCTAATCGGACACTCACAGATAACCCAGAGGAGGAGGGAACTGTGTGCTTTGGGCGTGAAATCTTTAGATCCGGCTTCGCTTCTACTGCAACCACTCGGCTTTAGTCAAATGTGCTTTTGGCAAACCACTGGCCTCGGAAGCCTTTCTTTTCTAAGTGGCCAATGGGAGGGCTGACATTTATCCAGGAGACGTGTGTAATTTGCCTTTGTTCAGATTTTTATTATTTTACTTGGGTCCAGTTTGTCCAAAGCCTCTTTTTTTTTTTTTTTTTGAAATCAGCATAAAAAGCGTTGGAAAATATGCACCTTGCACTGCTCGGCCTCGGTCCTCAGGACTTCCGTGGAAGCCGAGCCCTCTCGCAGGAAGAGGCCCAACGTGTCTTTCTCCAAGCACATATCTCGGATGGCTCGCGCTGTCTTCCCCGTCTCCTTTCGGGAGTGGACGAACACAAGCACCTGGTTTCAAAACATCGGAAACAAAACCGTTACAACGGAGTCACCCGTTCAAACCAGAAACATGCCTTTTAAGTATCCGATCAGAGGATTATGATAAAGCGAGTTCAAACCAGATACCTAAAAACATGCCTTTTAAGTATCCTATCAGAGGATTTATGATAAAGCGACCACATATTTAGTGTTACACATACTGACGGCAGCAAGGATTATATATGCTAAATACTGGAAAAATATGAACATCCCACCGGACGAGGTTGTTAATTAGAAGAATTTGGGACTGTGCTGAATTGGACAGACTAACTTTAAAAATTAAAGATAAAGAAGATTCAGAATACTATCGGACATGGAATAAATTTTATGAATGGATAGAGAAAAGAGGTAGAAAATTAGAAAAAGTAAGATTATGAATGTTAATATTGTAAGTATTGAAAGTAAAGAGGTATATAATTAAAAACATAGTAATTGATAAAAATGTAAACAAGCTAACGTAAGAAGAAACTTAGTTTAAATTTTTTTTGGTTATATTACTGCTATTGTATTATTACTATTGCTATTAGTTTGTGTGCTAAGATTTACTACCAACTCTCGTTGGTTTTGTTCGATTTGTAAATGATACTCTGACAATGCCTTGTTTTTCAAAAATGTTTATGAATAAAAATTTACTATTTTTTTAAAAAAAAATTAAAAAATTAAAAAACGGAGTTGCCCACAGGGGCGCTGAGTTTCCATGAAGAATGCTAGAGAGAGATGAAGACGAACGAGGCACCGAGATCAAGGGAGGAAATCTGCAGCAAAGAATCAGAGGTGCTTCTCACAATGTATCCAGTTTTGCAATCCCTTCTTTATCTTTTTTTAAACATTTTTTTATTAGATTACAGAATAAAATACAAAGATAAAATACAAAAAACATGAAAGCAAATAATAGGAAATAGCAGGGAGGAAAAGGGGAAAGAAAAGTGAGGAGGGGAGGAAGAAAGAAAGAAAAAAACCCACTTCTGTTGGAGTAGAACAAAGCATTAACATCAACTCTCAACTTTTTACGTTTCCAAAATAAAATAAACTAGCCATTTCTATAAGCAACAAATCGATCTAATCAGTAAAACACCAAATCAAAGTTTTGGGTTTTTTTCCCACCTCAACCACAAAGTCCAGAAGTAGTATCAAAAGTACTTATATTCTTTTTCTTTAATCAAAACGATCAATTTTCTACCTTCATTATCAACAAGATTAAATTTGTGGGGAAAGTGAAAGACAGTCTAACCCATCATACCTGGTTCTTCCCGGCATGCTCCATGATCTTCTCATACACGATTTCGTTCATAATCTGAAAGCGCTTGATGGCTTTTTTCTCTGTAATTCCCACATAGGTCTGCTCCAGAGGAACGGGGCGAAAACTACGAGGAGACAGGCAGAGTTGAGACAGTTCAAGGATGACAACAGCCGGCCTTGCAAATCGTAAATCAGAGATGTAAAAATCTGTTTATACCCAAGAGGTACATTGCACAGCTCCTTGTTCTGTTTGACAGAAACAAGGCAACCAATATTAAATTTTTCTACCTTTTATCTCAGGAATTACTGTCTGGTTTTTTTGTTTGTTTGTTTTTAATTTGATTTATATGCCGCCCTTCTCCGGAGACTCAGGGCGGCTTACAATGCCTTAAGCAATAGCCTTCATACTTTTGTATATTTATACAAAGTCAGCTTATTGCCCCCACAAACTGGGTCCTCATTTCACCTACTTTAGAAAGGATGGAAGGCTGAGTCAACCTTGAGCCTTGGCAAGATTCGAACCTGCAGTAATTGCAGGCATCTGGTCTTAATAACAGGGTGCCTTAGACCACTGTACTACCAAGGCTCTTGGTAGAGTGGTTAATCCACTCTGCTGGTTTGCTCAAATATCTTCCACATCATTAAAAAGAGTCAGATAGCGGTTAAGGCACCCAGGCGAGAAACCAGGAGACGGTGAGTTCTAGTCCTGCCTTAGCCATAAAAGTCAGTTGGGTGACCCTGGGCCACTCACAGGGTGGTTGTTGCGTGGAAAATAGGAGGAGGAAAGTGTGTTGAATATGTTCACTGCCTTGAGTCATTTGCAAAAATAATAAATGTGGAATACATAGATGGGTAGATAGATAGATAGATAGATAGATAGATAGATAGATAGATGATAGATAGATAGATAGATAGATAGATAGATAGATAGATAGATAAATGGATGATAGATGGATGGATTATTATTATTATTATTAATTTAATTTGTATACCGCCCTTCTCCCAGAAGGGACTCAGGGCGGTGAATAGCCAAAATTAAAAAACATACAAATACAAAAGTTAAGATAATTAAAAGAATTAAATCATTGGCTACCCAATTTAAAACCCCAACTCCATAAAATTTAAAATCCCAATTAAAAACCATTTATGCTAGGCCGGCTTGATGAAATAAAAATGTCTTCAGGGCTTTACGGAAGGTCCGGAGGTCCGGGATCAATCGTATTCCAGGAGGCAGCTCATTCCACAGGGCGGGTGCCCCCACAGAGAAGGATGGATGGATGATAGATAGATGGACAGAGATAGATAGATAGATAGATAGATAGATAGATAGATAGATAGATAGATGGACGGGGAAGGAAGGAAGGAAGGGAGGGAGGGAGGAAGGGAGGGAGGGAGGGGACTATACTGCTGGGAGAGGGTACTTAAAGGAAGATATGCATAACACACCTATACTTTCATAAAAGTTTAAGTCTTCACATTAAACGACACAGTTTAGTTACTGTTCCCCTCCAGGTGGCAGCATTTGTTGGGCTTTAGTATTAATTGCATAGTTTTTGTGTGTCAATCCACCCAGAATCATCTCTAATTGGGCAGTTTAGCGTTCTGCTAGACACACAAATGGCCCCACATTGCGCATTCAGTGACCGTTCGACATGACTGCCATCTTCCACCACATACCTGTTGTCAAAGTAGAACAGTCCTTTGGTGGGTTCCACCCTCAGGAAGGTAGCCACGTCCTCGTAGTTCGGAAGGGTGGCGCTGAGCCCGACCAGCCGTACGTCCTCCTGGGTCATCTCGATGTTGCGGATGGTTCGGGCCACCAAGGCTTCCAGAACCGGCCCCCGGTCGTCGTGGAGAAGGTGAATCTCATCCTGCCCGTAGGAGAAAGGGTGACTTCCATATGCATAGCAAGCCAAGGGAGGTACACTTGCCAAGAGCCATAGCGATGGCACGGTGGTTAGAAGGCAGTATTGCAAGCTAATTCACCGCCCACTGCCAGGAGTTCAATCCTGACTGGCTCGAGGCTGACTGAGTCTTCCATCTTTCTGAAGTCAGTAAAATGAGGACCCATTTTGTTGGGGACGAGAGGCTGACTCTGTAAACCACTTAGAGGGCTGTAAAGCAACGGTGTATAAGTGCTATTGCTATTTTCCTTCTTTCCTTTCCTTTCCTTTCCTTCTTTCCTTTCCCTTCTTTCCCTTCCTTTCCTTTCCCTTCCCTTCTTTCCCTTCCTTTCCTTTCCTTTCCTTTCCCTTCCTTTCCTTTCCTTTCCTTCTTTCCTTTTCCTTCTTTCCCTTCTTTCCCTTCCCTTCCCTTCCCTTCCTTTCCTTTCCTCCTTTCCTTTCCTCTCCTCTCCTCTCCTTCCCCTTCCCCTTCTCCTTCCCTCCTAGTGGTTAGAATGCAGTAATGCAGGCTAACTCTGCCCACAGCCAGAAATTCGATCCTCCTTTCATCCTTCCGAGGTCGGTCAAGAGGACCTAGATGGTTGGGGACAATAGGCTGATTTTGTAAACAACTTAAGTGCTATTGCTTTCTTTCTTTCTTTCTTTACCTCTTTCTTTCTTTACCTCTTTCTTTCTTCCTTCCTTCCTTCCTTCCTTCCTTCCTTTCTCTTTCTTTCTTCCTTTCTTCCTTTCCTTTTTTCTTTTCTTTCCTCCTCCCTCCCTCTTAGTGGTTAAAATGCAGCATTGCAGGCTAACTCTGCCCAGTCAGGAGCTCAATCCTCCTTCCATCCTTCCGAGGTGGGTCAAAGGAGGACCCAGATTGTTGAGGGCAAGGGACTGACTCTGTACACCGCTTAGAGAGGGCTGTAAAGCACTGTGAAGCGGTATATAAGTCTAAGGGCTATTGCTATTCCAAAAGACCACAGTGCCACGGGTGAAGGATGCCTAGATCCCATTTGATCCCAACCAGAAGCTTGGGGAGGGTCAACTCACCAAGATGATGAGGCGCACCAGCTGGGTGTAGGTGCGCTCCCCTCCTTTGCGAGTGATGATGTCCCATTTCTCTGGGGTGCAGACGATGATTTGAGTGGCGTTGATTTCTTCTTTGCACAACTGGTGGTCACCGGTCAGCTCGGCCACAGTGATGCCGTAAGTGGCCAAGCGCTGCAAGGAGGGAGGGAATAGGCATTCCATAACAAACGACCCCACAATTTAAGTAGACTTTTTTGAAACATGCCACGTTCATTGGGTAGGTGTTAAGAATTAGCACAACTGGTAGACCCCCCCACGGTCCCAGCTGTGCTCCATTTGGGTGCATGTCTTCTACGAACTCAGAATCAACTCTTTGTCAGGGTTCCGATGGATGCCCTAATTAATTCATGAGCCTCGAGCCAAGTTTCAAAAGAAATCCAGTTATTTATTAGGAGCAACATGTCGGCACATATCCAAGTGGAGTCAACTCTGCCCCACGTAATTTACGTCTCAACTATGACCCTGTTTCCATCCTCCTCCCAGGGTGTCATAAATCACATTCTCCAACAGAGCATTTTCGCGGGCTGTAGAGACCACACCTCTCCAGCTGGCTTTGGTAACCTAGACTGCGACCTTGAGAAGGTATGCGTGGAATGTGCTTCTGGTTGCTGCCGTGTTGCTCCGTCAGTCCCCCCCCCCCAACTTCCTATGGCAACTCAAGAGCAGGGCAGGAATGTTTTACGAGTTGACATTCTTCTTACCTTTCCAAAGCTGCCCACCATCTCCTGCACCAGGGACCTCATGGGTGCGATGTAGATAATTTTGAAGTCATCGATGTTGATTGTCCCATCAAGATTGATGTGCTTTCCGATCTCGCGCAACATGCACATCAAAGCCACGTTAGTCTTCCCGGCACCCTGGATTACGAGAGTGTGTCAGAGAGAGCAGCAAATCCTCATTACCGCTGTAACCCCCAATCCCTGCCCCATAAAACACACAGACAATTTTCCAAGGAGAAGACAAGAGATTCGGGATTCTTTATTTATTGATTAGCCCTTGCGCCATATCAAAGTGCAAAATTCCAGAAACAAATTATTACTAAAGTTTGATCAAAGCAATTTAAAATGGAATTGGAATAAAATATGATTTAAAATGAAATTGGAATAGAATACAATAATTTAAGATATAGATAAAATATGATAAAATTACTGCGTTTCCCCAAAATTAAGACCGAGTCTTATATTAATTTTTGCTCCAAAAGACATATTAGGGCTTATTTTCTGGTTAGGTCTTACTTTGAGGGAAATACGGTACTAAATAAGTTTGTCTGGTTGACGATTTTAACTGGGACTTATTTTGGGGGTAGGGCTTATATTACAATCATGCTAGGACTTATTTTCCAGTTGGGTCTTATTTTTGGGAAAACAGGGTATATTTCGGTGTCACGAGAAAACAAGAGTGCAGCCTTTGCCTTCCCAAGGTGTTCTGGGCTACAACTCTCACCAGAACTACCTTGGGAGGGATTGAGAGTGTTTGGGGGGGGTGGGGGGGTACTTTTAACTCAATGCATCAAAGAGCGGGGAAAACTCAGAAGAAGAGAAAGTTGACACTTGCCGTGGGGGCACACAGTAGCAGATTCATGTCCGTCTCGAGTGCAGCACGGTAAAGTTTGCTCTGAATCCTGTTCAGGGTTTTGAACCCTTCGAATCCAGCCTGGGCGTATTTGGGGAGCTTCTCCACAGGAACGAGTTGCTGAGGAAGAGGATGAAGAAAGAAGAGACGTGACCGTGATGCCAAAACAGAGGTCAGCATTCTGAGTAACGCACCCATTGAAAGCAGAACTCTGAGGCAGGTAGAATTCCTCAAACAACAGGTTTATTGGATACATCATATCACAACGGGTGAAAACCAACTCTGAAAATTCCCGCGGTTTTCACCTAATTAAAAGAGTAAAAAGTTCCCCCCTTCCAGATGTCACCGATCACATTGTCCAATGGAGGTGCTGGAAGGTTGCTTGGTCACTTCTTTCTTCCTCTCCTACCCACCTCTTAATATTGTTAGTAAGACCCCACCTAGAGTACTGCATCCAGTTTTGGTCACTACACTATAAAAAAAGATGTGGAGACTCTAGAAAGAGTGCAGAGAAGAGCAACCAAGAGGATTAGGGGACTGGAGGCTAAAACATACAATGAATGGTTGCAGGAACTGGGCATGGCTAGTCTAGTGAAGAGAAGGACCAGGGGAGACAGGAGAGCATCTTCCAATATTTGAGGGGCTGCCACAGAGAGGAGGAAGGGGGTTGAGCTATTTTCCAAAGCACCCGAAGGCCAGATAAGGAACAATGGATGGAAACTGACCAAGGAGAGATTCAACCTGGAAATAAGGAGACATTTTCTGATGGTGAGAACAATCAACCCATGAAACCGAAGTTGCCTTCAGAAGTTGTGGGAGCTTCATCACTGGAAGCTTTCAAGAAGAGATTGGACTGCCATCTGTCAGAAATGGTGTAGGGTCTTCTGCTTTGGTGGGGGGTTGGACTAGATGACCTACAAGGTCCCTTCCAACTCTGTTAATCTAATCTGACCTTGGTTCCCACAGGAAAACTTTTTTCTTTTGACAGATCAGTCATTCTATCTACTTGCCCCCTTCCCTTCCCCCACTCAGGGTTTGTGGCAACTATGAGGCAGCAAAAGATGGCTCCATCCAGATTTGCTTCAGAGTTGACAACGGTAGGGAAATGAGAGGGCGGCTCACCTCTTCTGATCCGAAGGGCTTGGGCTTAAGGGCAGGGACGTGCACTTCCTCGTAGCCTTTGCGCTGTTTGCGGAACGAACCGTCGGGCAGTTGGCATCGCTTGTTGGCCATGAAGTGGCTTCCTTGGGCAAACACCAGGTCTTCCAGGTCCAACACTTGACGAGGGGCCAGGGCCTGGATTAAAGAAGACCACCGAGGCAAAATGTCACTGGGAGATAGAGGACTTTAGATGGGGAAAGAAAATGGAGGCATCAAGCCAGCCTGAAGTTCCCTCAAACTATTCCTTCCACCAAATTACCTCTCCTCCTTGGTCCAGATCCATGGTTTCTAGGTCGGTGTCCATGCGGGATTGACGGACACGCTCCCTGCGACAGCGTTCTTCCTGAAAGAGGAAGGTAAAGTCAACAAGTTGGTTTAAATCTTAATTCCGACGACAAATTCAACGTCATTGCCCAGAGGATCATGGGTTGCCCTCTCCCCTCCTTGGAAGAGCTTTATAGGTCCCGCTGCCTTAAGAAAGTTCAAAACATCCTAAACGATCCATCTCATCCTGGGCACCCCTTTTTTTTTTTTTTGAACTATTACCATCTGGCAGACGGTACAGGACAATAAAAACAAGGACAAATAGGCTGAAAAACAGCTTCCATTCCAGAGCAATAACCATATTCTACGGTATAGTGCAATATTGGGTTTTCAATTTCAATTATATAAAATGTAAAGGATGTACCATATTTTTCGGAGTATAAGACGCACCTTAGTTTTTGGGGAGGAAAATAAGAAAAAAGCTGATTGGCGGGTGGATCAGCCTCCCAGAATACCCCCAATCAGCTGCTCCCAGAGGTGAATTTTAGCAACAGGTTCCTTGGTTGTGAACTCTGTGCCTTGCTTTTTTTTTTTTCTGCCTCTGAAACTTCTGAAACTCTGTTTCAGAAAAAACTTTTTTTTCTGCCTCTGAAAGCCTCCAAAACAGAGCTTCAGAAAAAGCCTTTGAAACTTTGTTTCAGAAACGCAGCACTAGGGATTCGAACCACTGAACTGCCGACCTTTCGATCGACAAGCTCAGTGTCTTAGCCACTGAGTCCCTCTATAAAGCACTAAGGGGTGATATATAAGCCTAAATGCTACTGTTATTGTCGTTTGTTTTAGTAGTGCTTAAATTGTGCACTTTTTTTAACGTAGCAATGCTACGCATCCAAAAATTAAGCCACATGGTGCAGCTGTATTGCACAAAGTCAATCCTGCTTCTGGATTAACCATCTTTTTCATAAGGTTTCCCCTCTTTATCGTGACTCTCAAATTCTTACCCGGATCAGATCTTCCTTCTCAGTTTCATGCAGCTGATACAGGAACTTTGACAACTCGGGGTCCGATTCCATCTTCCCCATAATCCTCTCCTTCTCGGCTTCGCTCTGAGCACTTGCCAGGAGACTGCAGTAGAGGACTAGCAAGAAAGCAAAATGTCAGTTGCACATCACACGCACACGTATGGCTAGTCCAGGGGTCTGCAACTTTAAACACTCAAAAGAGCCATTTGGACCCGTTTCCCACAGAAAAGAAAACACCGGGAGCCACAAAACCTGGGTGGGCATGGCCAACTCAACGTCATTCACTTTCACCAGTCACATGACACCCCGCTAGCCACGCCTACCCAGACGGTCATCAGGGCAGAGAACCGGTTGTTAAAAAACACCGGGAGCCACAAAACCCTTTTGACATCTCTCTCTCCCTCCCTCCCACCCCTCTCTCTCCCTCTCCCTCTCCCTCCCTCCCACCCACCTCTCTCTCTCTCTCTGTATCTCTCTCTCTCTCTCTCTCTCTCTGTATCTCTCTCTCTCTGTGTATCTCTGTCTCTCTCTGTCTCTCTCTATCTCTGTCTCTCTCTCTCTCTCTGTATCTCTCTGTCTCTCTCTCTGTATCTCTGTCTCTCTCTCTGTATCTCTCTCTGTATCTCTGTCTCTCTGTCTCTGTCTCTCTCTCTCTCTCTCTCTGTATCTCTGTCTCTGTCTCTGTCTCTCTCTCTCTCTGTATCTCTGTCTCTGCCCGCTTCGCCATCCACCGCCGTCACCCTTACCTTCTCAGGCCAGGCAAGGAGTGACTGGGAGGGGAGGGCGAGGGTCTGGGCCAGCCAGTGATGGGATCACCTGACAGGGAGTCACAGCAGAGGGCCCAAAGAGCCACATGTGGCTCCAGAGCCACAGGTTGCTGACACCCGGGCTAGTCTATAGAAAAGAAGGACTAGGGCTGACATGACAGCACTATTTCAGTATTTGAGGGGCTGCCACAAAGAAGAGTGGGGGTCAACTCAATCTATTTTCCAAAGCATCAGAAGGCAGGAGAAGAAGCAACGGATGGAAACTAATCAAGGAAAAATACTAGAGTGCGCTGAAATGAATAAGCTAACATTAGAACTTAACGAAAGAGAGAACACGGAATACTATAATGTGTGGGAGTTGCGGTATGAGTGGATAGAGAAAAGAAACAAAAAGTGAAGCTTGAGAAGTGTAAAGGTTGACTAATAATGATCATAAAGAGTTGAGTATTATTACTTGTATTATTATATTGCAACTAAGGACGCAAACTTATGTAAACAACAAGTAAACAACATGTATATATGATCATAAAGAATTGTGCATTACTATTCGTAATATCTTTCAAATTATATCTAAGCAAAGATGCAGTACTATGTAAACAATATGTAAATAACATGCATTTATATATTAACACCACGGAACCGAAAAACGTTGAATTGTATTATTATAGTTCATAATAAAAAACCAATTTTTTTAAAAAAGGAAACTAATGAAGGAAAGAAGCAACCTGGAACTAAGGAGAAATTCCTGACAGCAGGGACAATTAAAAAGTGGAATGGCTTGCCTTCAGAAGCTGTGGGTGCTTCATGAGTGGAGGTTTTCAAGAAGAGACTGGACAGCCACTTGTCTCAAATTGCAAAGGGCCGTGAGGGCGAATCTATGGCAACCTATAGCTGCCCTGAGTCTTCAGAGAGGGGCGGCATACAAATTGAATTAATAATAATAATAATAAATAATAATAATGTGTGCCAGAAATGGCATGTAGAGCCATCTCTCCGGGCATGCCAGTCGTCGTCTGTTGCTCTTTCAGGTTCAGGCGTCCATGTGCGTGCCGGCCAGCCGCTTGGGAGCACTGGAAACTGGAAGAGCAACTCCCTGGTGCACATGCTGGTCTTCGCACCTGCGTGCATGCCAGAAACCGGAAGTCTAGGTGACCGAAAACCGGAAGCTCAATTGCTCTTCCGGTTTCCGGCACTCTCCCGCGTGCCCGCTCCTGTTTCGGCACTTGGTGCCGCAAAGGCTCGCCAACACTGGCATAGGGTCTTCTGCTTGAGCAGGGGGTTGGACTAGAAGACCTCCAAGGCCCCTTCCAGCTCTATTCTGACTGTTTTCAGAAGCCAGAAAGAGCAAAAAAAAAAATAAATAGATTCTTGAAATCCGAGCTGGGTGGAAATAAGGAAAGCCCAACTCTCCTCTGCTGTGTGTCTTCAAAGGACCTTTTGTGACCAGAAGCCACTTCTTGGGAGTCCCAGAAAGTAACATCCCACATTCCAGCTGTTAGGAAATGATAATTACTAACTTGTTGGGTTGGCAATATATAAAACTTCAATATAGCTTTAAGACTGTATTGCTGTATTGCATCATTCTGTGTCCTGATTAACTCTGTAACCAATGTCCTTAAGAGGAAGCTTGAAACATGGTTTGTTTCTCTTCGCTGCTCTTTGCTGAATGTTGCTGATCATTACTGCTATTTGCTGTGTTTGCTACTGTTTGCAACTGTTTATTGTGTATGACTACAACGACTGGTAAGAAGACTTTGTTATTGGAATATCCCTGGACTATTGTTTTACTATCTACTGCTTTATCTGTGTATGACCTGGACTGTTTATTGGACTGTGCCTTATTGCTATTTCCTAAAAGTAAACACAACTCAATGTATCTGTGTGTTGGCTGTGATTATTTGCAACTGCTCTCAGTCGCTTTCACACCCTTGCTACTCCAGGGTTGCTCCGCGTAATCAACACCAGCAACCTATACTCACTCATCATTCTGTGCTGTCTCAGGACTTTAATAAAGTCAAAGGTGTTAAATCCCAGGAGCAGGACCAGTTGGTTCTCACACTCTCGGTCGTCGCTGGCCGTCTGGAGAAGGAAGAGAAGAAAAACGGGTAGAGCTGGCTGTCGGTTTGAAACGATTTCGTCTTATGTGGAGAATTCAAAGGGTAGAAAAGGGTGGACAGAGCCACGGGGGCAGTCAGGAAACGGAAACACAGGGTATTGCAACTTTGACTGGCAGGTGGGTGCCCTTCAGGAGTTTGAGGCAATTTTACCAGCCTTCTTTGGACGTACCATTAGTTGCATTTGGGTCTTCTGAATTGCAAACACAATGATTGATGGGGCTTCCCTGTCTAAACAAAAGTCTAAGGAACTGATAAGAGCTCAGGAAGACAAGATGGGAAGGTGGAGAATCCTGACTGGGAAGCCAAAAGACAGAACTTTTCTCCAAAGCTTTCCCGATTCCCATTTTCAGAGATTTATTATTTATTTATTTATTATTTAATAATTTTATTTCTATACCGCCCTTCTCCCGAAGGACTCAGGGCAGTGTACAGCCTAATTAAAAACACAACGACAGACAATATTTAAAAATAATTAAAATTATTAAATAATAGGCCCAATGTATAAAACCCCGAATTTAAAATCCCAATTAAAACCAATTAAAATCTTTATATTGATAACCCAGCCTGGCGGAACAACATGGTTTTGAGGGCACAGCGAAATACACGGAGAACAGAGATTTTATGTATTTCCGGGGGCAGTTCATTCCACAGGGCTGGGGCTCCCACAGAGAAGGCCCTCCCCCTGGGTGTCGCCAGCCGACATAACTTGGCCAATGGCACCCTGAGGAGACCCTCTCTGTGGGAGCGGACTGGCCGGTGGGAGGCTACTGGTGGCACAAGTCAGTCTCAAAGGTACCCAGGTCCAATGCCATGGAGCGCTTTAAAGGTGGTAACCAACACCTTGAATTGCACCGGAAGACCACTGGGAGCCAGTGCAGCTCGCGCAGGAGGGGTGTCATGTGGGCACAAGTTGCGCCCATAACCACCCGCGCGGCCGCATTCTGGACCAGCTGGAGCCTGCTTTTCAAGGGAAGCCCCATGTAGAGAGCATTGCAGTAGTCCAGTCGGGAGGTGACAAGGGCGTGAGTGACTGTGTGCAAGGCGTCGCGGTCCAGAAAGGGCCGCAACTGGCGGATCAGGCGAACCTGATAAAAAGCCCCCCTGGCCATGGCCGTCATATGTTCTTCTAAAGACAGCCGTGCGTCCTGGAGGACACCCAGATTGTGGGCCCTCTCTGTGGGGGGTAAAGACTCACCCCCAATAGTCAGCAATGGTACCAGCTGACTATATCGCGGCGCCGGAAACCACAGCCACTCGGTCTTGGAGGGGTTGAGTCTGAGCCTATTTCTCCCCATCCAGACCCCCACGGCCTCCAGGCAGATTGAGAAATTGGTGGTGTACTTCAGTGAAAAGAGAAAATTTCCTTCCTCTCCGAGTTAAGGGTTGATGGGTTTTTCACATATGCACATTTGTGAAAGGTTGGTCGGATGGTATAAATATACATAATTTATTTTATTTATCAAATGTATATGCCACCAATCTAGTCAAAGGTGACTCTGGGAAGCTTTCAGACACTGAAACACCGTATGAAACATTAGAACAATAAAGATCTTACATTTAAAGCTACAATTAAAATTAAACAAAGCAGGGTGGAGAGGGAAAAGGTGGGGTGTTCTCTATTCCATCGGCCACCTCCGACGTGCCACGCCCGCATTAGGGTCCCAATCTAATTGGCACAGCCATGTCTTCAAGGCCTTTTGGAAAGCCAAGAGGGTGGGTGGGGGGGCAGAACTGACATGGGAGGGAGGGACAAGATGTTCCAGGGGGCAGGAGCCACAGCAGGGAAGGCTCTTCTTCCGGAGCCTCAAATATTAAGCCAAACCCCATCCCTCTTCCCCCTAAAACAGCAAGATCAAGATCAGAGCATCAGGGCGAAGCAAGCAAGCGCACCTTCAAGATTTCCAGCACTTCGTCTGCCTTTTTTTGGGACACGATGGCGTCGTCATAGAAACGGCTCAGCTGGCGTTGAAGCCAAAAGGCGTCGATGTCTCTGGGGTGCAGATCTTTCTTCTTGGAGCACATCAGCTCACCGGAAGCCACCAGCTGGGGAGAAACACCAGGACTCGCACCCTGAGCTTTGCTAAGAACACCCCGAAGCCCAAAGGCGACACTAAGAATAGGCAGCCTCTCTTTTTTCCTGAAACTAGAAAGCACTACAGGGAATCCTTGACTTACGACCTTTGTTTAGTGACCGTTCAGTTACAATGGCATAAAAAAAACAACAATCCTGATTTGTGATTGTTTTCCACATGAACCATTATAGCATCCCTGTTGTCACATGATCAAAATTCGGTCACTGGCATGTACTTGTGATGGTTGCAGTGTCACATGATCCCCTTTGCGACCGTCTGACAAGCAAAGTCAATGGTGGACGCCAGATTCACTTAAGAACTGTATCACTAACTTTAACAACTGCAGTGATTAGCTTTAATAACGGCGGCAAGAGAGGTCGTAAAAGAGGGGGAAGTTTGCTTGCAGACATTCTGCGAGCTCCGGAACTTAAAATTTTAAAATCCAGCATGACAGCAAAAACAACACAGCTAATTACAAGTGGGAGACGGCTGGAAGGGCCTATTATGGGTGCAATGGCCAAATTGATTAATGGCATATAAAGGCAGAGATCTCTGCAATGGTAGTTTAATACTCTGATGATGTCAGCAGATGGCTGACGAAAGCTTAGTAAAATATTTTTATGATTATTATTTTAAAATTTTAAGTTCCGGAGCTCGCAGAATGTCTGCTTCTTTCTTTACATACATACATACATACATACATACATACATACATACATACATTACATACAAAAAAAAATCTTGCCCCCTAGAATTTATTGTCATGTTATCTGAATGTGGTTATAAAATTGCAACGGAAATTTTGGGTTCAATTGTGTTTGTGAACTACCTGTACTGACATACAGTAGTGGCCAAAATTGTGGAAACCTTTTGGGAAAAGTGTATTTTCTAAAACTTTTTTTTTTTTTTTTTTGGAGTAGTAAACATATGTCAATGGAAAGATAATTTAATCACAAATGTAATGCAATAACTTTTATGAAGGATTTGCTATTAGAATAGCAGATAGTTACAGTATAAGGAAGAAAATTGAAACACGTAGAAAAAAAGAGATATACAAAAAATATCCCCATGTCAGTTAATCCTTAGTCGGGTAACCTTTAGCACGAATTACGGCCTTACGACGTCTTCCCATGGAGCGAGCCAAGTCTTTTAGTTCTGCAGCTGTTTTAATGTGAAACCAAGATTGAATGATGGCTTCTATTAACTGGGTTTTATTGCTGGGTCGCTTCTGACTAACAAGTTTCTTTAGTCGGCTCCATAGATTTTCCATTGGGTGAAGGTCTGGGCTATTTCCAGACCATTATAGCAGTGGAATAGGATGATCTTGAAACTCCTCCCCCCAAAAAAGTGGTGTTATTAGCCATCAAACCTCAAAAATACACTTTTCCCAAAAGGTTTCCACAATTTTGCTCACTACTTTACATAGGAACAACTGAATCTCCGGTTAGTCAAACCCTTTTCCCACTGTCAGGTTTTTTCAGGTCAAAGCTTACAAGTGGCTAGCCTCCGATTTAATCAAACTTAATTTTTTTATTTTTTAAAATCAAAGGGCCTCGGTTTTTCCGGGGACTCACGTTCGCTGAGAGGGTGCAGCGTACGACGGCTTCATCGCCTTCCAGATCTTCGTCAGATGCTTCATCCCGAACTTCGCCATAGACATCTTCATCGCCTTCCTGTTGGTGCACAGCGGCTCTTTTACTTAATTATAGCCCGTCCAAGAACAATAGCCCCTCAGCAGTTTTCTAGGTTGGCGGCCCAGAGGGAGGAAAGGGGAGCGGGGGTCTTTATGCGCGGATGTGCATGTGCGAACAGGGCCGCGAGCATGTGCAATGCAAATGGGGTGGTGACGGTACCGCTTGTGGCAGTGGTGGGTTTCAAAATTTTTTACTACTGGTTCTGTGCATGTAGCTTGGTGAGCAGGGCATGGCTTGGTGGGCGTGGCAGGGGAAGAATACTGTAAAATGTCCATTCCCACCCCACTCCAGTGGAAGGTTACTGCAAAATCCCCATTTCCTCCCAATCAGCTGGGACTCGGGAGGCTGAGAATAGATGGGGGCGGGGTCAGTCAGAATTTTTACTACTGGTTCTCCGAACCACTCAAACTTTCCACTACCGGTTTGCCAGAACTGGTCAGAACCTGCTGAAACCCACCTCTGGCTTGCGGTGACACTAAGACGAGCCAGTCATGTGGCCCAGTGGCCAATAGGCCACAGGCCGTTAGTGGGCCGTGGCCCATAGGTTGGGGACCCCTGTTCTACAGCACAGGAGCCTCCATGCTCACCTCTTCGTCGGACTCAAATTGTACATTCACTCCGTAAGTCTCATCGATGTTGTCATCTGCAAAGGAAACCGAAAGGTTTCGGTGAGGAGAAGCAAGTAGAGGCAGTTCTCCACTACTCGTTTAATGACCATTCAAAGTTACGGCAGCACTGAGAAAAGGCGACTTGTTCTTTTTCCACACTGACGATCGTTCCAGTATTCCCGTGGTCACGTGATGGAAATTCAGACACTCGATGACTGACTCATATTTATGCAATGTGCAATGTGCTTTTTGGCCTTCTTGATGAGCAGTCAATGGGGAAGCCAGATTCATTTAACAACCGAGTGACTAAACAACTGAATGTCCTCCAAGAATGTGTCCGAAATGGCCAAAATTAATGAGATCACCAGCTTGGGTATCAGAAAATTCTTAGCTACGCGTCATTTCAAAATAAATAGATAACCCAGTTTCTAACTTTATGAAAAAGGAGGCAAAATTTCTGTCTCCGTCACCTGCGCGATTCAACCTTAACTCACACAAACCTGCTTTAGGTTAGCCTCAACTTACAACGATTTGTTTAGTGACCACCTGAAGTTACAGCAGCAATGAAAAAAGCGACTTATGGCCGTTTTTCACGCTTATGACCATTGCAGCATCCCCACGGGCCTGTGATCAAAATTCAGGCTCTTAGCAACTGACTCATATTTATGACCGTCGCAAGGTCCCAGGGATCACGTCACCCCCTTTTTTGCGACCTTCTGACAAGTAGTCAACAGGGAAGCCAGATTCACTTAACAGCCACTTTATTAAGTCAACAACTGTGGGAAGAAAAGTGGTAAAAGTGGGGGAAACTCATTTCACAACTGTCTCACTTAGCAACAGAAATTGCGGTCGTAAGTTTAGGACTACCCTGTTTACCTCAAAATAAGATATTTATTTATTATTTATTTATTAGTTTAATTTATATGCCGCCCTCCTCCGAAGACTCAGGGCGGCTTACAATGCACTTATAGCAATAGCCTTCATTCTTTTGTATATTTTATACAAAGTCAGTTTATTGCCCCCACAAACCGGGTCCTCATTTTACCTACCTCAAAAGGATGGAAGGCTGAGTCAACCTTGAGCCTGGTGAGATTTGAACTCGCACTAATTGCAGGCAGCTGGCAGCCAAGTGCTACATAACAGCACTTAGTCAGCTGCACCACCAAGGCTCTACATTCCCCTGATAATAAGCCCAATTGGGCTTTTGAGCGCATGGCAATAAGGCCAAGCGCTTATTTCAGGGTTCAAAAAAATTATAAGACAGGGTCTTATTTTCGGGGAAACACAGGTACCTATATCTCATATCTAAACTAAAAAAAAACAAACTTAAATTGTGTCGATTCTCAGCATGGTTGCTTCATCCATACATTACTCGTCTTGGTTGCCATTTCTGCATTTTGTCCAGATTGGGATCCACATCTAAATGTTTTCAGACGTGAACCTCATCCTTCCTTCCCCAACTGGAGTTTAGCAACCCAAGAACTACAATAGCTCAATCTTTTTTAATTTCTTTTTTTTTTCAAATCTTATAGATCTCATGATGAAATCATCAAAATCTTCTAAGATTTAACCATCTTGGAAGCTTTGGGGCTTTGTGACAAGAAACAATCCCCCCCCCACACACACACACCCATCCCTGACCCTCAGCAGCAAACCAAATTTGTCCATGCAACCTCTCACCATCACATCCTGTTTGATCGCATCAAGAAAATCAAAAAAATCATACTGTACTGTAAACTACTCGCCCCCCACCCCCGTCCTAATTCAGAGCGCAAAAGCTAAAAGGCACCGAGGCCGCAGATTATACCCATATTCTGGATCTCCTTGTCTCCCCCATAATCTGTGATCTTCTTGCCCAGATTAACCAGTACGTGGTAACGGGTGTCGTCTGTTTGCCCCAGCAAGAGGTCGATTTCTTTTCGCCGTTCCTTGTCTCGTAGCTTCTCATTTTTCAAGACAGCCAGCACTTCATCGGCAGCTCCGCAGAGAATGTCTCGAGGCTGCAAAACAAATAATAATAATAAATGGATACCATTCCCTCTGTGCCCAGTTTAAGGGATGAAAACTTGAGAAAATTTACCCTGTATCATAGGACATACCGTGTTTCCCCAAAAATAAGACCTTGTTTTATATTTTTTTGAACCCCGAAATAAGCTCCTGGCCTTATTTTCGGGGAGGTCTTATTATTTTGGGGTGCGTGGAGCAAGACGGGGCTCCTCTTGCCGCCTTACCTGATTTCCAGCTCTGCCTCCCTAACCCTAACCAGAGGAAATGGCAGGGACTAGCTGCGCATGCATTTAAATATTTTCGGGGAGGACTTATTATCCGGGGTGATCTTATTTTCGGGGAAACACGTTATGTGTGGGACTGCATGCGCCCGTATTTGCCCCAACAGGAGAGGGCACATGCAATGAACAAAGTCACCTTATAAGATCCAGGAGGGTTCCTTTGCTCACCCCCCCTCACCCCAAAATACAGTTATTCTCCACTCCATAGGCCTTTAGAAACACAATTATGAGCTGGCTGCTTTCTTGAGCCTTTGATTGCATATAGTCTACTTTAGTTCTGCCGCTAGTTTATTGCCTTAGTTTTTACTGATATATGTTTTCATTTGGTAATTGTTTTATTATTTTTGCATGCCACATTGTCTGAATTAAGGAGCCGTAAACATGTTTCGGAAAGCGATAAGCATTTGTGGAAACACAATATAATTGGAAGCAATTCTTTGATAATACTTCAGATACACCCGAGCAATCATGGTAAAAAAAAAAAAAATCCAAAGTCAGTTCAGGAATCATATCTAAGTGGGGTTATTGAAAAAAGACTGGATTAAGTTATCCTTAAAAAGATAACCAAAAAATGTGATGGGGATTATAAGAAATATACTTTATAAATGGAGAAAGAAGACAATTGAAGCAATGCTAAAAAATTAGGATTTGAAGGGCGGATGGTGATACTGTTTATATATATTATGTATTAAGAAGAGATTAAGATAAGATAAAAAAGTAGAGAAAAAGAATGTCATGGCAGAAAATGAAAAATGTAAATTGTGTTTGGAAAAAACAAAAAAGATTGGAATAGATCATAAAAATCAATATATAATTATGTCATAAGTTGTAAAAGATGTGACCTGTTCATAAAATATGTATGTAAAAGAAAAATTTAAAAAAACTTGTCTAAAAAAGATAACAATGAGGCACCAGCTTGTTTTCTTTAGTACAGCATGTAAATATTTAACATTTCAAGAGTCCCAGAAAAAAGTGGATCTCCCAAACTTTGAAGCAGCTTCCAAATGACACGTTCACTTCACTCAGCTGATGGAAACAGCAAAAAATAAAACGGTTGATCATCTTAAAGTGTTAATGTACCTCTATTTTATTTATTTCTTAAAATTTTTTCACCGTTCGATTCCAGTGGGCTCTGGAGAAATGATAAAAGAACTTCACAAGCCAATCTGATTGTGCTTCTACTCAAGAGCTCAGTTGTGGTCTCCTACAGCTTTTGCACAAAAATGCAAACACTGGGTGCAAAGTAGGGGTAATTGTGAATGCTCAGGTAGGACAAATGCTTTCGCAGCGCCTGTTTTTCCACTCACCTGATCCCCCAGAGCTGCCTGAATGAAGCTCAGTAAAACTTCATAGGTTTCCCGAGTCTCCTTCGTTTTGGGTTTATAGATAATTCCTACCATCTCATCAATACCCTCGGAAAGCAGTGTGTAGCCTTTCATTTTGTTAATGTCATGCCTGTCTTCGTCACGTTTGCGCCTCCTAGGAAAACCGGGAGGAAGATTAGCTAGCACAAGAAAATCTATCTAATGTACAGTCTTTTTGAGGATTTATATTATACACAAAGGCGCATTTTCTCTCTGTCCCAATCAAAATTATTCTGATGTGAACAGTACTTTAATTACTCTGTATTCAGCCCAGGATCCTCCTTTAAAACTACCCAGTCACTAGAAATCCATCTCTTTAAACATCCATCCTTCCCCCCCCCCCCCCCACACACACACACCCATCCTCTCTTTTGGTAACAATATTCTTATGCCAAGTTATTGATAAGTTAAAAATCTGTCCTCACTTTTCTATTAATTAGATTATCCTGATAAAAGTATCATCCAGCTATGTTTTATGACAAAAATGTATATAGAGTTTCCTCCTCCATTAACCAATCTGTCTGTGATTTCTTTTTTTTAAATACACAAATATTCTTTACTGCTGATGGGATAATTGATACCCCTATTATTCTACTTGGGAGTTATCTTGTGCCAGTGTATTTCAAGATTGTGAAATCCTATCTCTCTGAGATCACCAAACATCCTGAAACCTAACCCTTATCATGAAGCACAATAACAACCTTATTTTCCTATGTACAGAGAAATATTTTCATTCACTCTTTATCTCTGTTTGTAATTTTCTCTGCCCCAGGCCTCAACTTCTATTAATTCATACTGCCTAATCAGAATAATTTCTTCACAGCATCTCCAATATAAACTTCTAGTTGAATCTTGGAGGTTTCAATGCAAGCCAAAGTAGAGTTTTCCGGACTCTAGAAGTAGACCCAAAGGTGCTTTTATCAGGAGGCAACTGGACTTTCTTGCTTTTTTTCCTTTTGAAGTCATTTCGCTTCACATCCAAGAAGCTTCTTCAGCTCCGACAGGATAGTGGGGAATGGAAGCTCCTGTCAGAGCTGAAGAAGCTTCTTGGAGGAGAAGCGAAACGTCTTCAAAAGAAAAAACAAGAAAGTCCAGTTGCCTTCTGAAAAAGCACCTTTGGGATAACCATGACTGGGAGGACTGGGAATCTCTACAAGACCTCTAGAAGTAGAGTTTTCCAGAAGATGATCTGGAAGCGTTTAATATTCTGATCAACTGAACAAGCTGTGCTGGCACATCGGCATGCAACAGAAACCTCAGCATCGTAAGCAGAAGAGGCAATGAGCGTGTCAGATCCATCCCACTCTAGAATTCAGTCAACTTGAAAAGATTTTTAAGTAACTTCATACACACAGGCCAGAATGGCTTCCTACCTAAGAGGCAAATCAAAAATAACATGCAGATGATCCTGAACACACTGGAATATTGTGAGACACATTCGGGAAAGTAGATGGCTATGATCTTTTTGGATGCACAGAAAGCATTTGATAATTTGAGTTGGCAGTTTATGTTTGTTCAAATATAAGGACTTTGGAGAGAAATTTACCAACATTTATCTTATTTATTTATTTGCAAGTATTTATATGCCGCCCTTCTCCCGAAAGGACTCAGGGCGGCGAACACAGGTAAAAACAAATAAACAGATAAAAACACACAGTAAAAACCCAATTTAAAACCAGTTAAGATCGAATGATAATAAATAATAACACCCAAGAATCTAAATCAGCCCGTCTGTAGGAATAGCCAAGTCTTCAGGTCCCGACGGAAAGAACGGAGATCAGGTGCCGTCTGGAGTTCGGTGGGTAACTCGTTCCAGAGGGCAGGGGCGCCCACAGAGAACGCCCTACCCCTGGACGTCGCCAGATGACATTGTCTGGTCGACGGTACCCTGAGGAGAGCAGCCCTGTGGGAACAGACAGGACGGTGGGAGGGAGGCAGGAGATGGTCCTGCAGGTACCCTGGACCTAAGCCATATAGGGCTTTATAGGTGAGTTACAGCACCTTGAAGCGGATCCGGAGGACCACCGGTAACCACTGCAGCTTGTGCAGGAGAGGTGTTACACGGGAGTAACGATGAGCTCCCGTAACAATCCACGCGGCCGCATTCTGGACCAGCTGGAGCCTCCGGGTGTACCTCAAGGGCAGCCCCATGTAGAGGGAATTGCAGTAATCCAAGCGGGAAGTAACCAGGGCATGAGTGACCGTGCGAAGGGCATCTCAGTCCAGGAAAGGGCACAACTGGTGCACCAGGTGAACCTGTGCGAAAGCCCCCCTGATTAAAATGCTATACCATAGAATTTCAGTCAACTAAATATGATATCAATAGGCAGCAAACACATCATTCTTTACTTACTTTGCTCTTCTTTCTTCCTGCATCTGGGGTTTGGTCCTTTGGGCCTTATCACCCATGCGGGTGCCTTCCAGCTTCCCAACCAACGATAAGACCTCTCCCGTAGGCTCATCGCGTCTGGTCCGGTCAATCAGAGACCGGTCAGCTTGAAGCACAAGATTAGAGTTCTGAAAGAATTGCCGCACAGACAGACAAGAGAAGGGAGAGAGAGAGAGAATCAGCAAGGCTATATTTATGACTGCATGACTGTAAGTTTGTTGCTTGCATCCTTACGATTTATATTGTTTCCTAGTATGATTTGATTGCTTATTTGTACCCTATGACTATCATTAAGTGTTGTACCTTATCATTCCTGTCTTTTTATGTACACTGAGGGCTTCTGCACCGGAGACAAATTCTTTGTTTAGCCAAATTCACACTTGGCTAAATAAAGAATTATGTTCTGTTCTCTATTCTATTTTTTCAATTCAATTCTTTATTCTATTCTATTTTTTCTATTCTATTCTCTATTCTCTTTTTTTCTATTCCATTCTTTTTGTAGTCTGTTTTTTTTGTATTCTATTCTTTTTTCCTCTTCTATTCTCTGTTCTATATTTCAATTCTATTCTCTTTTTTCCTATTCCATTTTTTTTGTATTCTCTTTTTTTGTATTCTCTTTTTTTCTCTTCTCTATTCTATATTACAATTCTATTCTCTTTTTTCCTATTCTTTTTTTCTATTCCATTCTTTTTGAATTCTTTTTTTCTATTCTATTCTTTTTTCCTCTTCTATTCTTTGTTTTATATTTCAATTCTATTCTCTTTTTTCCTATTCCATTTTTTTGTATTCTTTTTCTCTTCTCTTCTTTTTTCTCTTCTCTTCTCTATTTTATATTTCAATTCTATTCTCTTTTTTTCCTATTTCTCTTTTTTCTATTCCATTCTTTTTTTCTCTTCTCTATTCTATATTTCAATTCTATTCTCTTTTTTCTATTCTACTTTTTTCTATTCTATTCTGTTTTTTCCTATTCTTTTTTTCCCCCTATTCTATTCTCTGTTCTACGTTTCAATTCTATTCAGTTCTCTTTTTTTTCTCCTGTTCTCTTCTTTTTTTTGTATTCTATTCTACTCCTTTTCTCTCTTATTTTACTCTATCCTCTCTTCTATTCTACTCCTTTTCTCTCTTATTTTAGTCTATCCTCTCTTCTCAACGAGTTGGGTCGTTAAGTCGAGGACTGCCTGCAAAGCCCTAGAGGACCCCCCTCTCCCCCCTCCCCCAGTGCCCCCCCAGCGCCCCCCCTCCTTTCTCTGGGCCCCAATTTCCAAGGCTGCTTGAAGAAACCCCCCTAAGGTCGCCTGAGGTTCCCCAGGAGAGAAGAGAAGCGGGCCAGGCCTCCCTCCTTCCTTCCCTCAGGGTGCCTGGAGCCACCTCCGGCCTTCCCTTCCCTTCCCAGGGCCGGCGAGGCCCTTCCCGTCACCTGAGGGGGCCCAAGGCCCACGAAAGCCCCTCACTCACCGCCTTGTACTCGTACTGCAGGCTCCGGGCGGTGACGTCCGCCATGGCGGCGCCGGCTGCTCGAGGGGGGGACCCGGCCGCTGCTTCTTCCTCCTCCGCCCCGGTTCGGCTGGGCCTTCCCCGCCTTCTCCGGGTCTCTCTCGCTTTTCCCCAGCAACGCTTCCCTCACGCGCAGCCGGAAGGAAAAGAGGAAAAAAAAAAAAACACCACACGTTTCGGAGCTTCCGGTTCCGGGTCAGCACCGGAAGTCCTTCCTCTCTCTCTTGTTTCCGAGGCTCTATCCGGGCGGAGGGAGGGAGGGAGGGAGGAGAGCGTGACGTATGGATGCCTAGAGGGGACAATTTTTTTTGCACGCGCGCTTAGACGTGCGCGACGGTGCTCTGGAGCAGGGCTCTCCTCCAACCTTGGCGGCTTCTGGACTTCAATACTGGAGCTGTTTATCTTCGCCTCTAGAACAATTCTGGTCCCCGCACTGTTGCTCCGCCTTCCTTCTTTACATTGCTCATTCTGATGAATGATGATTTAGCTGAACTTTCAGTCCCGCTTGGCCAATCAAGCTGTTCTGTTCTGTTCTGCCTTGTTCTGTTCCGTTCTGTTCCGTTCCGTTCCGTTCTGCCTTATTCTATTCTCTTGTGTTCTATTCCCTTCTGTTCTGTTCTGCCTTGTTCTGTTCTGTTCTGCCTTATTCTGTTCTGTTCTGTTCTGTTCTGCCTTATTCTATTCTCTTGTGTTCTATTCCCTTCTGTTCTGTTCTGCCTTGTTCTGTTCTGTTCTGCCTTATTCTGTTCTGTTCTGTTCTGTTCTGCCTTATTCTATTCTCTTGTGTTCTATTCCCTTCTGTTCTGTTCTGCCTTGTTCTGTTCTGTTCTGCCTTATTCTGTTCTGTTCTGCCTTATTCTATTCTCTTGTGTTCTATTCCCTTCTGTTCTGTTCTGTCTTGTTCTGTTCTGTTCTGCCTTATTCTGTTCTGTTCTGTTCTGTTCTGCCTTATTCTATTCTCTTGTGTTCTATTCCCTTCTGTTCTGTTCTGCCTTGTTCTGTTCTGTTCTGCCTTGTTCTGTTCTGTTCTGTTCTGTTCTGCCTTATTCTATTCTCTTGTGTTCTATTCCCTTCTGTTCTGTTCTGCCTTGTTCTGTTCTGTTCTGCCTTGTTCTGTTCTGTTCTGTTCTGCCTTATTCTATTATCTTGTGTTCTATTCCCTTCTGTTCTGTTCTGCCTTGTTCTGTTCTGTTCTGCCTTATTCTGTTCTGTTCTGTTCTGTTCTGCCTTATTCTATTCTCTTGTGTTCTATTCCCTTCTGTTCTGTTCTGCCTTGTTCTGTTCTGTTCTGCCTTGTTCTGTTCTGTTCTGTTCTGTTCTGCCTTATTCTATTATCTTGTGTTCTATTCCCTTCTGTTCTGTTCTGCCTTGTTCTGTTCTGTTCTGCCTTGTTCTGTTCCGTTCTGTTCCGTTCTGTTGTGCCTTATTCTATTCTCTTGTGTTCTATTCCCTTCTGTTCTGTTCTGCCTTGTTCTGTTCTGTTCTGCCTTATTCTGTTCTGTTCTGTTCTGCCTTATTCTATTCTCTTGTGTTCTATTCCCTTCTGTTCTGTTCTGCCTTGTTCTGTTCTGTTCTGCCTTATTCTGTTCTGTTCTGCCTTATTCTATTCTCTTGTGTTCTATTCCCTTCTGTTCTGTTCTGTCTTGTTCTGTTCTGTTCTGCCTTATTCTGTTCTGTTCTGTTCTGTTCTGCCTTATTCTATTCTCTTGTGTTCTATTCCCTTCTGTTCTGTTCTGCCTTGTTCTGTTCTGTTCTGCCTTGTTCTGTTCCGTTCTGTTCCGTTCTGTTCTGCCTTATTCTGTTCTCTTGTGTTCTATTCCCTTCTGTTCTGTTCTGCCTTGTTCTGTTCTGTTCTGCCTTATTCTGTTCTGTTCTGTTCTGTTCTGCCTTATTCTATTCTCTTGTGTTCTATTCCCTTCTGTTCTGTTCTGTCTTCTTCTGTTCTGTTCTGCCTTATTCTGTTCTGTTCTGTTCTGCCTTATTCTATTCTCTTGTGTTCTATTACCTTCCGTTCTGTTCTGTCTTGTCCTGTTCTGCCTTGTTCTATTCTGTTCTGTTCTGTTCTGTCTTGTTCTGTTCTGTCTTGTTCTGTTCTGCCTTATTCTATTCTATCTTGTTCTGTTCTGCCTTATTCTATTCTCTTGTGTTCTATTCCCTTCTGTTCTGTTCTGTTCTGTCTTGTTCTAGTCTGTTCTGTTCTGCCTTATTCTATTCTGTTCTGTTCTGCCTTATTCTATTCTCTTGTGTTCTATTCCCTTCTGTTCTGTTCTGTCTTGTTCTATTCTGTTCTATCCTGTTCTGCCTTATTCTATTCTCTTGTGTTCTATTCCCTTCTGTTCTGTTCTGTTCTGCCTTGTTCTATTCTATTCTCTTGTGTTCTATTACTGTTCTGTTTTGTCTTGTTCTATTCTGTTCTGCCTTGTTCTGTTCTGTTCTGCCTTATTCTATTCTGTTCTGTTCTGCCTTATTCTATCCTCTTGTGTTCTATTCCCTTCTGTTCTGTTCTGCCTTGTTCTGTTCTGCCTTGTTCTACTCTGTTCTGCCTTGTTCTATTCTGTTGTGGTCTGCATTCTGTTCTGTTTTGCATTCTGTTCTGTTCTATTCCCTTCTGTTCTGTTCTGCCTTATTCTATTCTGTTCTGTTCTTATTGGGGGGTTGGGGTGGAAACCCTGAAAAAGCAGGGTGCAAATACTGTAAATAGAAAATAAGGAACTGAATCCTCTGAGAAAACCCATGAATGATCTGAAAAGTGGGTACGTCGCTTGACAGGGGCTGCTGCGGCCTGGCTCTGCGAGCCGCCGGTTACCTGATCTTCTGGGTACTTGCTCAGATGCTATGTTTGATTCTCCCAGTTGAGCAGTCTCGCGAGCATGGAGAAGATCTCAATCTTGATGAAGCAAAGTTCTTTGAGGACATGTCACACTGACCTCTTCCGAGTGGACCGAGGAGGGGAAGGTCTGTTTATATGTGTTCCATGGTCCCATCACTTCCTTTGTAGTGGGACCAAAATAAAACTCCCAGCATTCTGTCAAGAGACTCTGTGTCCAGGAGGCTGATGACTTGTTTACGCCAGAGATATTTTTAGATGTCACCAAAAGGCCTCAATTCACCAGTCGCTGGTATAAACCAGAAGAACCAAGACCCTTTGCGGCACTGTAATATGTGCCTCTCATACAACAAATGACCTACAAAACCTACAACCAAGACCGTACCCCGAATTGTCATAATCTTATACTCGGAAAAGTCACATTTGGAATTTATGCAAGGGGATGAAATGGGGGTCCCCTTTCACTTCCTTGCCCGTCAATTTGTTCAGCTACAATAAAGTAAAGGTAAAGGTTCCCCTCGCACATATGTGCTAGTTGTTCCCGACTCTAGGGGGCGGTGCTCATCTCCGTTTCAAAGCCGAAGAGCCAGCGCTGTCCGAAGACGTCTCCGTGGTCATGTGGCCGGCATGACTCAATGCCAAAGGCGTATGGAACGCTGTTTCCTTCCCTATTTTTCTACTTGCATTTTTTACCTGCTTTCGAACTGCTAGGTTGGCAGAAGCTGGGACAAGTCACGGGAGCTCACCCTGTTATGCGGCACTAGGGATTCGAACCGCTGAACTGCCGACCTTTCGATCGACAAGCTCAGCGTCTTAGCCACTGAGCCACCGTGTTCAGCTACATAAGGGGTGTCCAAACATGGCAACTTCAAGACTTGGGGACTTCAGCTCCTGCTGGCTGGGGAATTCTGGGAGTTGAAGTCCACAAGTCATGAAGTTTTAAGAGCCTGTAATGCAGTGGACTAAGCACTGTTATTAACATCTACTGCTTGCAATTACTGCAAGTTCAAATCTCACCAGGCTCAAGGTTGACTCAGCCTTCCATCCTTTCTAAGGTAGGTGAAATGAGGACCCAGTTTGTGGGGGCAATAAGCTGACTTTGTATAAATATACAAAAGAATGAAGGCTATTGCTTAACGCATTGTAAGCCGCCCTGAGTCTCCAGAGAAGAGCGGCATATAAATTAAAGCAAAAAAAAAAAAATTTCAAGTCTGGAGACCTCTGAGCTACATGGATCTTTCTGCAAGGCTAAATTGTCTTGGCAAGCATATATCCATATGGTGAGTCTATCTTTTAAGGGCATTTAAAGGTGAGATACAATGAGCAGGAAGGATCACTCCTAACGCTCCTCCTCTGGACCAATTTCCCCAGCCCAAATCTTGTAATTCTTAACCTCTTTCTCCCCAGAGACGCACAATAAGAATCGCTGTTTGGTCTCTCTTCCTCAAAGAGACTGCTGGAGAGGAGATGCCAATCAAAAATAAAACATCCCCATCGCCCCCTGTTGATTCACCGTGGGAAATTTCAAATCTCTGCAGGCACATTTTATTTTATTTTATTTTATTTTAAAAAATCTCAGTGTGACCCTCTCCCTAAATGGTTACAGGAAAAATATTATACAGTTAAAGAATTATATAGATAAATGATAGAGGTGAGATAGATAGGCAGAGATAGACGATAGATAGATAGAAAGATAGATAGATAGATAGACAGACTGAGAGATAGATAGATGATAGATAAATACATAGATAGAATGAGAGATAGATAGATAGATAGATAGATAGATAGATAGATAGATAGACTGAGAGATAGATAGATAGATAGATAGATAGATAGATAGATAGATAGATAGAATGAGAGATAGATAGATAGATAGATAGACTGAGAGATAGATAGATAGATAGATAGATAGATAGATAGATAGATAGATAGATAGATAGATAATGGAGAGAGGGACATAGGTGGATGGATGATAGAGGTAGAGATAGATAGATGATAGATAGATGATAGATAGACTGAGAGATAGATAGATAGATAGATAGATAGATAGATAGATAGATAGATGAGAGAGAGAGAGACGACAGAGAGTGAAATAACACGATTCCTAAAACATAGCAGTAAACCTTTTGGGAACATAACTAACTATGGCCTTGGAGGAGAGCTAGTTTCAACTTCCTTCTGCGATTGTGAAATCCACTCTTGGATGGCCCACTGACTGAAGAAGTATCTCCTTTTATTGGTTCTAAATTTATCAACTAAATTTATCAACTCCCTAAATGGTTACACGAAAAATATCCCAACTCTAGGGGGCGGTGCTCATCTCCGTTTCAAAGCCGAGGAGCCAGCGCTGTCCGAAGACGTCTCCGTGGTCATGTGGCTGGCATGACTCAATGCCAAAGATGCACGGAACGCTGTTCCCTTCCCACCAAAGGTGGTCCCAATTTTTCTACTTGCATTTTTTACCTGCTTTTGAACTGCTAGGTTGGCAGAAGCTGGGACAAGTCACGGGAGCTCACCCCGTTAGGCGGCACCAGGGATTCGAACCACTGCACTGCCGGACTTTCGATCGAAAAGCTCGGCGCCTTAGCCACTGAGCCACCACGTCCCTTCAGAGAGATGTGTGAGAGAGAGAGAGAGAGAGAGATAATAGAGGGGGTAGGTAGATAGATAGATGGATGATAGAGGTAGAGAGAGAGAGAGAGAGAGAGATAATGGAGGGAGGGAGGGAGGTAGAAGAATGGATGATAGAGGTAGAGATAGATAGATAGATAGATAGATAGATAGATAGATAGATAGACTGAGAGATAGATAGATAGATGAGAGATAGATGAGAGAGAGAGAGAGAGAGAGAGAGAGAGAGAGAGAGAGAGAGAGAGACGACAGAGAGTGAAATAACACAATTCCTAAAACATAGCAGTAAACCTTTCGGGAACATAACTAACTATGGCCTTGGAGGAGAGCTACTTTCAGCTTCCTTCTGCGATCGTGAAATCCACTCTCGGATGGCCCCCTGAGTGAAGAAGTATCTCCTTTTATTGGTTCTAAATTTATCAACTGCACTTTCAAATGGATCAGGCAAAAAGGACACGATTAAAAGTCTCCGGATAGTTTTCAAGGACATTCTTAATTTGGAAAGACAGCAGAATTTAGTCGTAGAGACGCTACTCTCTAGACGTGATGGGGGGAGTGGCTCAGCCTAAGATATCTAGAGGGCACCTGGAGGGGAAGGATGGATTATGGGGATTAAACAAAGAAGGCTCCCATCTGACACCTTCATCTGTCAGGAAGGAGGACGTCCTGAAAACCGTCTGCCGAACCGAAGAGGAAGGAGAAAATCGGTGGAAATGCTCTGCAATGCTGGTTTTTAAGTGATTTGCAATAGATTGCGAAAAAAGCAACCCCGTTTTCGAATGACTCCAGAGCTGATGAATTGCAACAGTCGTTCAAAGTTACAACGGCCCTGGGAAAAAAAAAAAATGTGAATGATGACCGTGTCTCACATTTATGACTTGGACGTCTAAAGGATAAACAGGATGGTTTAAGTTTTCTGCAACAGAGGAGAAGGGCCATAGAGCCTCCTCCAAGGGAAAGGGGAGGCTTCTCTGAGCCCCATCGACTTTGGAGCTGGAGGATTGAAGGGGCTCAGAAAGGGAGGATGAAACTCAGACTGAACAGCAGAATAACAGTTAGATGGGACCTTGGAGGTCTTCTAGTCCAGCCCTCTGCTCAAGCAGGAGATCCTATACCATTTCAGACAAATGGCTGTCCAATCTTTTCTTGAGAGTCTCCCATGACTTCGGAAGGCAAGCTGTTCCCCTGGTTAAGGAAAGTTTCTCCTTAATCCCAGCTTGCTAGTCTCCTTGAGTAGTTCCCATCCATTGCTTCTTGTCCTGCCCTCAGGTGCTTTGGAGAATAGCTTGACTCCCTCTTCTTTGGGGCAACCCCTGAGATATTGGAACACTGCTATCATGTCTCCCCTAGTCCTTCTCTTCATTAGACTAGACATACCCAGTTCCTGCAACCGTTCTTCATAGGTTTTAGCCTCCAGCCCCCTAGCAAAAAGGAAGGGGGAGCTCATTGTAAAGCTGAATCACAGCATCTACCCAAGGTGGCGCAGTGGTTAGAGTGCAGTACTGCAGGCTCCTTCTGCTGACTGCCGGCTGACTGCAATTTGGCAGTTCGAATCTCACCAGGCTCCAGGTTGACTCAGCCTTCCATCCTTCCGAGGTGGGTCAAATGAGGACCCAAATCGTTGGGAGCAAGAGGCTGACTCTGTAAAAACCACTTAGAGAGGGCAATGAAGCACTGTGAAGCGGTATATAAGTTTAAGTGCTGTTGCTATCTGCCTGGTTATATAGGGCAGCACAAGAGGAGAGCAGGGGATCTAGTTCCTTTTCATGACCTGGAAATTTTGGGCACCCAGGAGGGGAAACTGAAGTTAACGGTGGTGTAGAGATTAAAGAAGATGAAAAGAGCGCCAGTTACCTGCCTCCTTAGGCCTATTGCGCAACTCTGCCTTCCAGTATGTGGTGCTTACTACCTGAGCTGAACTTAAGAGTTGTTATGGCTATACTGGCTGAGGACGAGAGGAATTGTAATCCAACACCCTTGGGGGGAGCAGGGGGGTTGGCCAAGTTGAAGAAGACTGCCTTGGTAGAGAGAAGGGTTGGCGGGTTTTTTTTCCCCCCTCCTCCTTTTCTTTTTGAGAGCTTCTGCTTTGATGAGTAAAAACAGATGGGTTTTTTTTTCACCCTCTATCTTCTCCCAACATCTGTTCCCGCCATCTTTCCATGATCATAATTAATTAATTAATTCCAACCATCTCGGGTATCTGACCCTGAACAGTTCGGATGAAATTAGACGATATAGTTGGATGCTTATAACCTTCAGCCAAAGTTAAGATCCAGCTAAAGAAAATACTTGAAGCTGGCATGGTCTTCAGAAAGGGGACAACCGAAAAATATTGGCCAACCCTCATCTTTCCCTACCGAGGACTTGAAGAGGCTTTTCAAATTATTTTTATGGAGACTGCTGGTCAGATTCTTTACTGGGATACAATTCTGATCGTCTTTTGACCTGCAACCCAGCATCACACCGGCCTGTCCAGATGATACTGGCTGGAGCTGGGGCTGATGTTTTGGGGAGCGCCATAACCGAGAGCAGATTGTGGCTGTTTGGCTCGGAGTCTCAATCCCGCCAGGCTTGAGTTACAGGGGTCCCTATACATGTAGGGTGAAGGGGCACCAGGCCCATACATCGAAGCCGAGTGCCCAGGAGGACTTGCCAAGCTGTTGAAGTTTTCCAGAGATGGCACCCCAGGCAGAGAAGCTCCGGCGGCTGCTGGGAACACATTCTGGGGTGCAAAAGAATTGAGGTTGATGGAGTTGAAGAGCTGGAAGCCTTTGCCGTGGATAGGGCTGCTGTGTAGCCCCTTAGGAGTCCAGGTGTTGTAGGTGTAGGTTGGGTAAAGGTCATCGTAAGGGTTTCCGGTCAAACTATTAAACTGTGACCCAAAGGCTCCTTTGCAAATCTCCGTCTGCTGATGCCGTTCCTTTTTCCTCCACTTGGCTCTTCGGTTCTTGAACCAAACCTTGAAAGAAAAGAGACAGGTAAAGAGAGGGGAGAAAAAAACCAAGCACTCCATTACGTGATGTTGAGGAACGATGCCAAAAACTAGTCGCGTGTCACCGTCACCATGTGACAGTCCTCCAGCGATTGCTCTTGTCCTCTTTAAAAAGAGAAGAAGAACGTAGACCCAAGAGGCAACTGGACTCTTTGGTTATTTTCTTTGAAGGCATTTTGCTTCTCATCCAAGGAACTTCTTCAGCTCTGCTTGGATGGTGGAGAATGGAAAGATCTGACATCCAGCCAGAGCTGAAGAAGCTTCTTGGATGAGAAGCGAAATGTCTTCAAAGCAAGTCCAGTTGCTGGATAAGATACTCGTGGGAACAGAGGAAAACTTAAATTTAAAAATTTTATAATTTCTTGGTGTACATTGAATTGGAGGAGGAGCAAGTAAAAGAAACGATGATAGCCTGGGGTAGAAATTTTGGTTATCCAATTGAGTTTGAAAAATGGCAACAACTATGGGAAAGGAACTATAAATTAACAATGTCCACTGCATATAAGGAAAACCAATATAAAATATTTTATAGATGGCATATGACATCGGAGAAGTTAGCAAAAATGTTTAAAGATAAATTACAGCTACCTGCTGTAAATGTCATCAAACACCAGGATCTTATTATCATAGGTGGTGGACTTGTTCTGAAGCAAAAAGTTAAAATTAAAATCTGGTTGGAAGAAATGATACAGAAACGTTTTGTTTTGTTTTTTAATTTTGATTTATATGCCGCCCTTCTCCGGAGATTCAGGGCGGCTTACAGTGCGTTAAGCAATATTGAATATTGAATATTGAATTTAAACCAGAGTTGTTCCTATTGGGTATCTTTCCAGAAAAAAAATCAGTAAGGAAAATGTATACTTGATCATACATGTAATAAGCTGCAAGAATTGTGTATGCTCAAAATTGGAAATGAGAGAAAATACCTCTGGAAGAAGAAGTAATAAAAAAAAAATTTAGATTGTGCAGAAATGAATAGATTAACTTTGATGATTAAGGACAAGGAAGAATCAGAATATTTTAAGACATGGAATCATTTTTATAGTTGGTTGGAAAAGAGATACAAATGATTGATACTATAATTATGTACAAATGATGATTATAATATTGAATTTAGAAATGAACTGTTAGAATGGTTTGGATGAAGATGAAGATAAAAGAAACGGTTTGGACGAAGATGAAGATAGAAGATAAAGGAAGATGGAGAAGAAGCCTAGAAGATAACACCGAGATATCACAGGGAAGGGAGGATTGATATATTAAATGTTTGTTTGGTTTAAAAAATAAAAAAAATACTCAAAAAAAAAAAAGCAAGTCCAGTTGCCTCTTGAAAAAGCACCTTTGGGACAATCATGATCTGGATGACTGAGAAGCTCTGTAGAAGACAATCTCCAAAGAAGACAATCAAGGTAGCTGGGAAACTGCAGAGAGCATTCTTGGAAGACCAATGTCAACCCTGAAGTGAGCCTGGCTGAGGCCATCTTGGAGGCTTCAGTGGGAGGAGGGGAAATAGTTAGAGGGGGTTTTGTAGCCAAAACAATCAAGTTTTCTTGTGGGAACCAAGGACATTCTCACAGGTGGCTGGCCAGAGGAGGAGTGAAGTAACCAAGCAACCGGCCAGCACCTCGATTGGACAGCGTAACCAGTGACTTGAAGGAAAGGGGAAACTTTTACTTTTTAATTAGGTGAAAGCCGCGGGAACTTTCAGAGTCGGCTTTCACCAGTTGTGCCAATAGGATGCATCCAATAAATTGTTCTTTGAGGAATTTTCCTGCCTCCGAATTCTGCTTTCTTTGGGTGCATTACTTGGAACGCTGACATCCAGCTCAGTGGTGAAATGTAAAATTTGTTACTAGCGGTTCTGTGGGCGTGGCTTGGTGGTGGGGTAATGTGACTGGGTGGGCATGGCCAAACTTTTTTTTTTTACTTTTAAAAGCATTTTTTCTACAACCTAAATAAATTAAACCTATAAACCTAAGCCTATATAAATAAAATAAAATAAATAAATAAATAAACCTCTTTGGCCAAAAAAAATGCTTTTAAAAGTTTTTTTAAAAAAAGCCTCTGATGATCACGTGACTCAGCTGGGATCGTCAGAGGCTTTTAAAAGAATTTTTTTCTGCAACCTCTTCGGCCGAAGAGGCTGTAGGGGAAAGAAAAAAAAAGCCTTTAAAACCCTCTGACGATCCCAGCGGAGTTGCCTGATCATCAGAGGCTTCTAAAAGCATTTTTTTTTCTGCAACCTCTTAAGATTGTAGAAAAAAATGCTTTTAAAAGTAAAAAAAAAAATTTGGCCACGCCCACCCAGTCACATTACCCCCACCAAGCCACGCCCCAAAATAAGCCACGCCCAAAGAACCGGTAGTAAAAAAAATTAGAACCCACCCCTGCGCCTGACCGGTTTTCACCCTTACAACCATTGCAGCATCCCTGTGAGACACGAGAACCAAATTCAGACGGTTGGCAACTTAGATGCTTTTATAGGGGTTACTGCATCCCGGGGGCACACCATCCCATTTTGCGACCTTCTGACAACTCGCTGCAGGATCAGAGTTACGTTAATCTCGAAGAAATGGTGGAAGGATGCGAAATGGGAGTTAAATTAAAATATTTTTAAATTTTATTTTAAATCATTAAATTGAATTGTTAAATTGCCCTGCGGCAAGTTGGCCATGGCCAGTTGCCCCATTTTGACTGTGGACGCACCCTGCTAAAGACCACAGAGGACACACACACACACACACACACACACACACACACACACCCATGGATCATCAAGGACACGAAAAAAGAAAAGATGGATGGAATCAGTCACGGCAGCAAAGAATGCACCATTAAGAGCCGTGGTGGCGCAGTGGTTAGAAAGCGGTACTGCAGGCTACTTCTGCTGACTGCCGGCTGCCTGCAATTTGGCAGTTCGAATCTCACCAGGCTCAAGGTTGACTCAGCCTTCCATCCTTCCCAGGTGGGTAAAATGAGGACCCAGATTGTTGGGGGGGCAAGAGGCTGATTCTGTAAACCGCTTAGAGAGGGCTGTGAAGCTGTATATAAGTCTAAGTGCTATTGCTATTCCTTCCTTCCTTCCTTCCTTCCTTCCTTCCTTCCTTCCTTCCTCCCTCCCTCCCTCCCTCCCTCCCTCTCTTATTCACTTTCTCCTTCTCCTTCCTGGTACCACAGTGGCTAGAAGGCACAACTGCCAGCTGACTTTGCCCATTGCCAGGAGTTCGATCCTGACCGACTCAGGGTTGACTCAGCCTTCCATCCTTCTGAGGTGAGTCAAAGGAGGAGCCAAATTGTTGGGAGCCATAGGCTGACTCTGTAAACCGCTTAGAGAGGACTGCAAAGCACTGTGAAGCTGTATATAAGTCTAAGTGCTATTGCTATCTTTAAGAGCCATGATTGCGCAGTGGTTAAAATTCTGCCCACTGCCAACAGTTCAATCCTGAATGGCTCAAGGTTGACTCAGCCTTCCATCCTTCCAAGGTCGGCAAAATGAGGACCCAGATTGTTGGGGGAGGCAAGAGGATGACTCTGTAAACTGCTTAGAGAGGGCTGTAAATTACTGTGAAGTGGTATATAAGTCTAAGTGCTAATGCTATTGTCTACAAGGCCCAAAGTATCTCCTACATTTTCATTTCATTTCATTTTATTTCATGTCATGTCTAAAGCCGTCCACTCTTTTGCAATCGTGGGTTGCTTACAGAGAATTACTAAAATTGAAAAAGACCACAACAATAAAA
Source organism: Arizona elegans (assembly GCA_022577455.1). NCBI lineage: Eukaryota > Metazoa > Chordata > Lepidosauria > Squamata > Colubridae > Arizona > Arizona elegans. The sequence goes on along the minus strand of JAKOOJ010000058.1, from coordinate 472,656 downwards.
GACAAAAAGAGCAGTTTGAAGGTAAGTAGAGCAGCGACGGGGGGGAAACATCTGTGCCACGCAATTTAGATTTGCTAGAAAGCCGCATTTCCTGCTTTCTAGCGAATATAAATCATGCGGCACAGCTGATCATTGGAAATACTGCTTCTGAGAAACCAGTAGGTTTTTTTTACTACCGGTTTGCTGAACCAGTAGATATTATCAATACCGGTTTGCCCGAACTGGTGCGAACTGGTAGGATTTCACCACTGCAACAAGGGCAAACTACTTGCAAAAACACCGCCTAACAGACCACAGGGAATAGTGTAGAACATTCACCAGGACTCAGTGCTGACTTTCAGATACCAAAAGGCAAAAAAAAAAAAAGATAATAACCCAGACTGTACCTAATGTGATTTCTTACAATCACAATTGTTTTGTGTACTAGCATTTTGGGCTGGACATCACCCCTTCAAAAGCCAGTTCATGTTTCATCCATAAAACAATTCAGGTATACTTGGAAATTCTCCATGCCAGCTTTCAGGATAACCTGGAGAACTAGAGATCACTTCTGGGGATGCCATAATTGAAATAAGAAATGTTTGACACATGAACAAAATAATAATAATAATAATAATAATAATAATAATAATAATAATAATAACAACCCCTTCTCAAAGACTGAAAAATAATTTAAAGGTCTTGATCCAAACAGTCCCTGCCCTGCAGGTTCTTATGAAATTCGTCTATAAACATATTTTCAAAAAGGACATACATTCATTTTTTTTCCCCACAACTAATATGATTGTTGGCCAAGCAGGGACAAAAATAGCCAGAGAAATAGTTTACCGTACTTTTCGGAATATAAGACGCACTTTTCCTTCCCCCCATCAAAAGAAGGTGGAAATGTTGGTGCGTCTTATACTCCGACCTAACCCTAACCCTATCAGTGGTATTCAGCCGGTTCGTACCAGTTTGGGAGAACCGGTAGCAGAGAGATCTACCAGCCACGGCGTAAAGACGTCCTATTTAGCTACGTTTTCGAGGCCGAGCGCATGTGTGGAAGGCACACATGCGAAGCGAGCATGTGCACACACAGTGGACCAGTGGTAAGAATATGTGAAACCCATTGCTCAACCCTATCCTGGGAGACATATATTTACCAACATTTGCAAAATACATCTACGAATGCTTTAAGTTCGTCCCATTTTCCATGCTTTCATACGGGAATGCGTGAACAATTGTAGGACGTGTGGTTTTTTTTTTTTTAACAGAAAAGAAAATTAGAGTGGGGCAGCAACAGTGCTTAAGCCAGTCTGCAAACCTCAAATCCGACACGTCGTCCCATCGTTCTGCGGGGATTTAACCAAGTTTTCATTCCCGTCTTTCGCCTTCTGCTGGCTTCCAGATGCACTGTCACTCAATTCCCCTCCACCCACCCCCACCACCCCCAATGTCCAACCAGAATGTAGTCTCAACACAACTGGGATTGGAATGTCTGGGTGGAAAAGCAGAAGAGGAAAACAGCAAAAAAAAAAAAAAAAAAAAAAAAAGCAGCTTCGGAGCAGAAGTGTGAGAAGGTTTTTAAGCCTACTAAATGTCGATGGAGATTCTCAGTCCTCCAGGTCATGGTTGTCCCAAAGATTTTTTCAAAAGGCAACTGGACTTTCTGGGTTTTCTCTGAAGACGTTTCGCTTCTCATCCAAGAAGCTTCTTCAGAGCTGACTGGATGGTGGGGAATGGAAGGAATTATACTCTTTGCAGACTGCGGGTCATTTGCATTGGCAACTGTAAGGCTTGTGGACTTTAATTCCCAGAATTTCTCAGCCAGCCACACTGGCTGGGGAATTCTGAGAGTTGAAGTCTGCAAGTTGCCAAGTCTGGAGACCCCTACTCTAAATCAAGCAATTCAACCTAGGTCTTAGATGAGCTGGAGAACTGCTTTGATGGGCTTTCAAGATTCTGCTAATGACCCTAAAGATCTCTCCTTTCCTTTGCGAGTTTGTAAACCTCACAAGGGTTGACAATTCCTGAAGAAGTTCGGGTTTAACAGAATAACAGAGTTGGAAGGGACCTTGGAGGTCTTCTAGTCCAACCCCCTGCTTAGGAAGGAAACCCTACACCACTTCAGACAAATAGTTGTCCAATCTCTTCTTAAAAACTCCCAGTGTTGGAGCATTCACAACTTCTGGAGGCAGGTTGCTCCACTGATTAATTGTTCCAACTGTCAGGAAATTTCTCCTTAGTTCTAAGTTGCTTCTCTCCTTGATTAGTTTCCACCCATTGCTTCTTGACCTGCCCTCGGGTGTTTTGGAGAATAGCTTGACTCCCTCTTCTCTGTGGCAGCCCCTGAGATATTGGAAGACTGCTATCATGTCACGCCTATTTCTCTTTAGCTCTAGGTTGATTCTCTCCTTGATCAGTTTCCATCCATTGTCATCTTCATGGATGAGAAGCTTCTTGGATGAGAAGTGAAACATCTTCCAAGAAAGTCCAGTTGCCTCTTGAAAAAAAAACAACAGCACCTTTGGGACAACCATGATCTGGATGACTGAGAATCTCTGTAGACATTTCCACCCATTGCTTCTTGTCCTGCCCTCAGGTGCTTTGGAGAATAGCTTGACTCCCTCTTCTTTGGGGCAGCCCCTGAGTTATTGGAAGACTGCTATCATGTCTCCCCTGATCCTTCTTTTCATCAAACTAGACATACCCCATTCCTGCATCCATTTTTTTATATGTTTTGGTCTCCGGCCCCCTAATCATCTTGGTTGCTCTTCTCTGCACTCTTTTTAAGATTGTGACGATCAAAGCTCAATCCCAAGTGTGGTCTTACCAAGGCATTATAAAGTAAAATTAATACTTCAAAGAAGAGTAAGCCAAGAAACTCTGATCTTGTCAAGGTTTGGCTTTCAGGCCACTCCCTTCTTCCATGGTTCCTCATTGGTGTGGCTAATTTGAGGAACTGTTTCCCTTGTTTCCTCCCCCCCCCCATCGCCTCTTTCTCCAGGGACCCTCACCCTTATCCGTGGCTCCGTCAGATTGGTCCAGCCTGCTATCTCTTCCCTTGTGCTCATGTCCGGGTAGCGATTTCGCTGAAAAGTAGCCTCTAGCTCCTGCAGCTGCTGGCTGGTGAAATGGGTCCTGTGCCTACGAGGCTTCTTTTGGCCCAGGCTCGCTTCCTCTTCACCGCTGGAATCAGAAGATTTGCCCCGAGAGGTCTCGCCATTTTCTCCTGAAGAGAAAGAGGAAAGGAGAACTTTGTCAGGGTTCCAAGGAATGCACCCATAGCAAACAGAACTCCGAGGCAAGCAGTTTCCTCAAAGAACAAGTTTATTGGCACAAGATGGTGAAAACCGACTCTGAAGGTTCCCGCAGTTTTCACCTAATTGAAAGTAAAAGTCCCCCCCACTTTTCCCCAAACAGTCACATGGTCCAATCAAGGAGCTTTCCGATTGCTTGGAAGCTTCACTCCTCCTCTCTTCAGCCACCTGTGGGAATGTCCTTGGTTCTCAGGAGAAAGTATTGTGTTTTGGCTACAAAACCCCAGCTATCTCTATTATGTGAGCCGCGGTGGCGCAGTGGTTAGAGTGCAGTACTGCAGGCTTCTTCTGCTGATCACCGGCTGCCAGCAGTTCGGCAGATCGAATCTCACCAGGCTCAAGGTTGATTCGGCCTTCCACCCTTCCGAGGTGGGTCAAATAAGGACCCAGACTGTTGGGGGCAAGAAGCTGACTCTGTAAACCACTTAGAGAGGGCTGGAAAGCATTGTAAAGCGGTATATAAGTCTAAGGGCTATTGCTATTTTCCTTCTTTCCCTCCTCAGTGGTTAGAACGCAGGATTGCAGGCAAACTCTGCCCACTGCCAGGAGTTCGATCCTGACTGGTTCAAGGTTGGCTTAGCCTTCCATCCTTCCCTTCAAGATTTTCGTGAGGATGCTTATTTTAGCACATGTGCTCAAAAGCCTGATTGAGCTTATTATCAGGGGATGTCTTATTTTTGGGGAAACAGGGTACACAGGCATTTTCTTCTGCTGAATGCTGAAAATTATCAAAATGGAGCTCAAGAACATCAGGCAGCTCTGGGCTGTGTCTATTCTTCCCAGAAATGAAGAATATCCTGGAAGTTTCACAGACACAAAGGAATCTAGCCGGCCCAGCTTTAAAGTTCTCCAGGAACGGTGAGATTTGGAAAAACTGCTCAAATCTTGCATTTCATATTGAAGCATTCACCCCTTTCTCATTGAGGAGGAAGTCTACCACAGGTCCTTCCAATACTCTGAATGTAGGGTGAACTTCCCTTCCTTTTCTTCCATAGAAACACTTCTTGACCCTGTTGGCCCCCCAAAACGACATACACTGGAACCTCGTTTTACACGTTGAGCATATGCTGGGTGAAGGGAAGCATTTCCCCTTTCACTTGCGTTTTAAAACATTGTTAATTTTATGGTGGCAGATAGATGGGATCAAGGAATGATGGGATCAAGGGAACGGGCTCGACTTGTTTGACCCAAGGCAACGCTGGGACAGCGTCAGCATTGGTCATATACTATGGAAGACGGGATGGGATTTCCCAGCGAGTCTTGGACTCTTTAGTCAGATTTGACTTACCATAAATACAGGATACCAGTTTATCCACCTGAAGGGAGGTTGCCCATCCTCAAAAGCAGCCCCTTCCCATGTCAGTGGTTTGCAAGATCCCCAAACCAACCTGCATTTCCCCCCAAAACTCCATGCCTTACCACTACTTTCCACGCCGGATGTTCCCGAGAGAGTTTGTGGCTGTATCGCCTTTGCGTTTCCATCCGAGGCTTCCAACAATGTTGACATAATTCCACAAAGACACAGAAACCAAAGCTCTCGTTCCAGTTAGGAGTAGAGGAGATCAGAAGAAGGTTGCTTCACGTGCCACCACGTTGCAAAGGACCTTCTTCCCGGTGGAAAGTCCTGGGGTTTGACTGATGGGAAAAGGCTCAAGAGGGAGGGAAAAAAATATGGCGGTAATCTTGAAGAACTCGCTTTTAGAAAAGAAGAAATGATCCAGACTAGAAAAATCCCTTTCTCAGGAGATGTTGAGATGTTTTTCAGTTCTAAAGTCCCCAGCAAGGAGGTCCTCTTCACACCACCATTTTTCAAGAGGTCCACTTCCCTCCACCAGATCTACATCAAGATCTGGCTGTAGGGTATCCCTCTACCAAAGACACTGGCAAAGACGTCCTAAGGGGCTCTTTCGCTCTGGAAGTCTGACTTCTTTTCCCCTTTCCCCTCTCCCATCCTCTCTCCCTCGCATGTTTATTTCCCTTTCCCAGGGCCGATGGGTTTTTTGGTTTGGCAGGAAGGAGGGGTGTGGATCTCTGTGTGTGTATGTGTGTCAAATATCAGGGACAGCTGAGTGCAGGCTAACCAGGTGCCAATCAGCCATGGTCTCCCCAAGCAGGCTGGGGAAGTTGGACTGAAGTGGGGATGGATGGAAGGATGGCAGCTGAGAGGCCACGGTTTTGTTCAGCCTGCTCTGGAGACGAGGCTAAAAATGCATATTTCAGCACCAGTTGCTTCTGGGATGGTGTGTTTGTGTTTGTGTGTACATTTCCTGAGAGTCAAGAGCCCTTCTTACAAGGTCAGATCTGAAAGTCTCTCTGATCCAGAACTGGAGACTACTGGATCCCAATCAGGGGTGAAATCCAGCAGGTTTTTATTTTTATTTTTATTTTATTTTGAATTTCTATACCGCCCTTCTCCCTGGGGACTCAGGGCGGTGTACAGCCAGAATTAAAAAAACATGTAGAACAAATATTAAAAACAATTAAAAGATATATAAGTTTGGCCTAATTAAAACTCACTACCAATTAAAACATTTAAAACATTTAAAAACATTTAAAAATTTCTTCTTAAGCCAGCCCGGCTTGCTTGAAAAAATGGGTTTTAAGGGCACGACGGAAGGTTCTGAAGAACCGGTTGCGGAAATTTTGAGTAGTTCGGAGAACCGGCAAATACCACCTCTGAAATGGAGATTTTGCAATATCTTTACCCTGGAGTGAAGTAGGAATGGAGATTTTGCAGCATCCTTCCCCTGCCACGCCCACCAAGCCACACCCACAGAACCAGTAGGGAAAAAAAAATTTGAATTTCACCCCCCCGATCCCAATTAGAAATCTTCCTTTTTGGATTCTCTCAGGGTAGCGCCAGAGGAGATACCTAGTACAGGCAATCCTCAATTTGCAGCCATTTTGGGTAAATAAATTAGCAGCCATTTCTCTAAACGGAAATGACTGGGGGAAAAAAGTGACTTTTACGACCATGAAACAAGACGATGATCTTCAAGATGTTCAGAACTGTTCCTGAAGGCAAGGCAGGAAAAAGTGAGATTAAACTGGAAGGAGATAAATTTCAGAAATTACTACATGGGTATCCCAAGGGTGCTTTTTCAAAAGCCAGCTGGACTTTTTCCTTGAAGACGTTTCGCTTCTCAAAACGTCTCCAAGGGAAAATCAAGAAGGTTGAGTCAAGGTTGACTCAGCCTTCCATCCTTTTGAGGTAGGTAAAATGAGGACCAGGATTGTGGGGGCAATAAGCTGACTTTGTATAAAAAAGAACACCGCTTGGGGGGGGGGCGCGCGAAAGCCCTACTAAGGAGGTATATACAAAAAGTATGAAGGCTATTGCTTAACGCATTGTAAGTCTCTGGAGAAAGGACGGCATACAAATCAAACCAATAAATCGAACCAATAAATAAATAAATAAGAATGTCCAGTTGCCTTCTGAAAAGGCACCCTTGGGGTTCAACCACAACCTGGATGAGACTCTCCATAGACATTTTGGCTACATGGGTAGCCATGGGATGCTCAGGACATTTTCTTGGGTCGCTTTTGTTCAGGCTGAGCAATCCGGACTGCTGGCTGACGGATGGCCGGAGAAACAGGTGGGAGACGCCAGCACTCTCGTTGGCTAATTAGGCCTTGAAAGATGGGATGGGGTGGCTGCTTTGGAGCCATCTCGAGGACAAGGTCAGGTTTCCATGTTTCCTTTCGGGGGAAGAATTGAAGAAGCCAAGGCACGTTTCAGATTTGCTTTCCCGTCTCCTGGGTTCTCAAGACAAGCTGCCGGCCACTCGGGAATCCTAATCTTCACTCCAGGCAGCTGCAAGTTTTTGAGAACTTTCAACTCGCAGTTGGTGAAGAGTGGAGAGACCATTTCTGGAGAAAGAGGAAGATGTGGTCAGATGTGAATATGCCTATGGTCCAGGGGTGAAATCCAGCAGGTTCTGACAGGTTCTAGCGAACCGGTAGTGGAAATTTTGAGTAGTTCGGAGAACCGGCAAATACCACCTCTGGCTGGCCCCAGAGTGGGGAGGGAATGGGGATTTTGCAGTATCCTTCCCCCAGGAGTGGTGAGGGGATGGAGATTTTGCAGTATCCTTCCCCTGGAGTGGGGTGGGAATGGGGATTTTTCAGTATCTTTCCCCTGCTATGCCCATCAAGCCTTTGACAAATCAATTGTCATTTTTATACTCTAAATTTACATACCATGCATTTTTTTTTAAAAAAAGGTTTTCTTCTCCTTTTTTTTTTTTTTTTTTGCTATCTCCTCTTATACACACACACATACACAATTTGAGTTGTTTAGTTTTCGCTTCTTCTTAAGAGAAGAGGAGAGAGGCACACATGTTCCATGTGTCCTTCTGCATTTTTTTGGCTTGGTCCCATTTCCATGCATTGTTTTCTTTATTGCTCCGGCTTCTACCCTCCGTGAAACCTTCCCCCCTCCCCATCTTGCTCTGGACCCCCCCCCAACCCACCAACAGCTGTCCTGAGACTGCATTAGACAAGCTGGAATTCCGGGGACAAATGGACACAGCTGAGAAGCCATCCCGCTGGGAAATATTTTACTCTTTGGCCCAAATGGCTCCAGCTCTGAAATTCAAGGGGGTATTCACCCCCCCCCCCATCATCCCTTACAAAGAAATGTTTTAGAGGAATTTCTGCATTCAGAACCGGCAAACTTCTAATTGCATGTTGTAAACATTTCCCCATAAATCTCAGATGGGTTCCTTCAGAGCTGCAAAACGGGTGGCGCGACCCATCAAAAGTTTGGTTGGTTGCCCCAGAAGAACTCTCCATTTTCTCCTTGTGCAGCAGAAAAGGATGAAATCATTAGCAAGTATTTAAAAAGCAAGACAGGAAGCCAATCGATCCCGTTTGAGACGAGGTGCTGGAGAAGGTTTCTGTGTATTCCTTGGACCAGGGGTGAAATCCAGCAGGTTCTGGAGAACTGGTAGTGGAAATTTTGAGCAGTTTGGAGAACTGGCAAATGCCACCTTTGGCTGGCACGCAGAGTGGCATGGGAATGGAGATTTTGCAGTATCTTTCCCCCAGGTGTGGGGTGGGAATGGGGTTATCTAGACCAGGGGTCTCCAACCTTGGCAACTTTAAGCCTGGAGGACCTCAACTCCCAGAATTCCCCTGCCAACTGGGCAGCTCAACCAATATCATTGTACATACTGTATCTTGTGCACTGACAATAAAGATTTGAATTTGAATTTGAATCTGGGGAATTCTGGGAGTTGAAGTCCACCAGGCTTAAAGTTGCCAAGGTTGGAGACCTCCAAAGTCCCTTCCAACTCTATTTTTCTGTGTGTTCTATGGAAAAGCCTGGCTAGATGCAAATCCAGGATTTTCTTCCAACATCCCCCTTCATCCCTTCATTTCTGCCACATCATGACTTCTTTTGAAGCCCTCGAGTGCTCGCCTACCCTTTTTGTTTGCCATTCTGGTGGCTCTTAACTTCGGCTTAGTCCAGCTGTGGATTCGGCCCAAGGAGATGACAAGGTGTTAGCAATGGCTTTAGAAACAGATGGGACCCATTTACTCCTCATGCGATAATCTTAGCCCGGAGAGTTAGGAAATTGCGTTTGGGATTTATTGAGATCCTCATCGCTCTCGGTAAGAAGAAAGGGGTTTACCCATGTTGACAGTTGGGCTTTGACCAACGGAGGGTGGTAGAGGCATGGACAGAGGGCCAGACTTTCATCTCTGATCTCTCGTCAACTGATGCCGGATTTAGAATGCTTAAATGGGGCTATGGAGCATAAGGCTGCCAGTGGATATTAGTTGCCTGGCAAAATGGACCATCCATGAATAGAAACGACGACTCCTGAGTGCTACAGAAGAGAAAAGAGATGTTCATTTCACACCTTGTGAAGAAAGTTAGCACCCTCTCCTAGAAGAATGAAATATTTTAGGAAATATTTAAAAAGGCAGAATATTGCAATTCCCTGGATGAGAAAAGGAGAAACAGGTTTTTAAAGACAAAGAGCAGCTCTCTGCCCTCAGCAGGTATTTGGTGAATATTAAGAAAGACTGGGCCAGCCTAGCTGCAAAACAAAAGAACTCCAGCTCCAGGCTGATGGGATTAAGACATGAACCTCCAGGACATAATAGGATTAGCCCTCTACCCATCTAACAACAGAACTCACCACATGGCACAACCAAGCCCCCTTCATTACACCCAGCAAGGTTCAACCAAACTCGATTCAGACAAACATGACCTCACATGGGAATCTGCAACCAATAGGATACATGCCCTTGCCACAGGAACAGGAAGCTCAAGGTCAAAACCCAAGAGAGGGTTAACCCAGGACTTCAAACCCATGTGGTCCTGTCCACCATCCTTCCAAGCAGCCTCCATGTTTCCACTGTATTTCTCCCCACTTGGAATTGAATCCAGATGGACATGTCTTCCAACACTTGCTTGTCTGAGGTTTTGGCTAGTCTCTGCTGAAAGCAGAATGCTGGCGGTACAATCCAATGGGGGTTTGTCGGGTATAAATAACCGTAAGGGTGCAGCATAATTCTTAAGCGTTCTTCTTCAAGGCTGTGTCCTCATTGAAAGGATCAATCTGGGGCCACCACTCTGGACTTGTGGATAAGGAACGGGTGCTTGTGGAAATATGGTCTCCTTGGATAGAGAAATAAATGGAAATACATGAAAGTAGGGTTCGATAGAGCAAGGGACTCCAACTTTGGCAACTTTAAGACTTGTGGACTTCAACTCCCAGAATTCCTCAGCAAAGCTGGCTGAGGAATTCTGGGAGGTGGAGTCCACAATTCTTCAAGTTGCCGAGGTTGGAGACCCCTGGGATAGAGAGCTACTACATCAGGACTATGGGAATGTTCTCTTTCTTTTCAATAGGCTTTCTACGTGAATGGAGTTCTCTTCGTCCTGTGGAACCGCCACCCCTTCACTCTGACATGACATAGCTCAGCGAGAACATGGGATTTAACATAATTAGCAGATTAACAGAGTTGGAAGGGACCTTGTAGGGCTTCTAGTCCAATCTCCCGCCCAAGCAGGAGATCCTACACCAGTTCTGAAAGACAGAGTTCAGTCTCTTCTTGAAAGCTTCCGGAGATGAAGCTCCCACAACTTCTGAAGGCAACTTCTGTTCCATGGGTTGATTGTTCTCACCATCAGAAAATTTCTCCTTATTTCCAGGTTGAATCTCTCCTTGGTCTCTTTCCATCCATTATTCCTTGTTTGGTCTTTGGGTACTTTGGAAAATAGCTTGACGTAGAACATAGAGAACGTCAGAGTTGGAAGAGATTTTCAAGGTCTTCTAGTTGAACCCCCTGGTCAAGCAGGAGACCCTACACCAATTCTGACAAATGGCTGTCCAGTCTCTTCTTAAAAGCTTCTGATGATGAAGCTCCTACAACTTCTGAAGGCGTAGAAGAGTAGAAAGTAGGGGAGTAGAAAGAAGAAGTTGTGATCAGTCAAAGTTGACCTTAATTGACAAGGTCATCAAGGATCATCTGCCACCATAGAACTTGCACAAAAGTATAGAAACTCCCTGGGAGAAATGTTGATGCAGCCAAGGCTTTATTTCAACTCCCACAACTTCCAAAGGCAACTTCTGTTCCATGCATTGATTGTTCTCACTGTCAGAAAATTTCTCCTTATTTCCAGGTTGAATCCCTCCTTGATTAGTTTCCATCCGTTATTTCTTGTCTTGCCTTCTGGTGCTTTGGAAAATAGGTTGATTCCCTCTTCTTTGTGGCAGCCTTTCAAATATTGGAAGACTGCTATCCTGTTCCCTTTAGTCCTTCTTTTCACTAGAGTAGACATACCCAATTCCTGCAATTATTCATCGTATGTTTTAGCCTCCCAGTCTCCTAATCATCCTGGTTACTCTTCTCTGCACTCTTTCCAGAGTCCCAACATCTTTTTATAACGTGGTGACAACACTGGATGCAGAATTCCAGGTGTGGTCTTACTAAGGTTTTATAAAGTGGTAATAGTACGTTGCGTGATCTGGTTTTTATCCCTCTGCTTATGCAGTCTAGGATTACGTTGGCTTTTTTTGGCTGCTGCCACACACTGCTGGCTCATATTTAAATGATTGAACACTAGGACTCCAAAATCCCTCTCACCGTTACTGTTATTGAGCCAAGTTTCACCTAATCTGTACCTATACTTTTAGATAATCTTGACTAAGTGTAAAACGACTGTAGAGATTTTCAGTCATCCAGGTCATGGTTCTCCCTTTTCAGGACATATTCTTCTTTTTTGAAGACAAATGACCAGCTATTTGCAAGGAGTATAAATCCTTCCATTCCCCACCATCCAGTCAGAGTTGGAGAAGCTTCTTGGATGAGAAGCAAAACGTCTTCAGAGAAAAAAGAAGAAAGTTCCAGTTGCGTCCTGAAAAAGCACCTCTGAATTTCGTTTTGTGGGATAGAGTCTGGTGTCCAAGTCTGCCGAGATCCATCTGCATCTTGAGACTATCCTCTGGGGCGTCGGCTATTCCTGCCCTTTTAGCATCATCAGAGAACATAGGTTCTTCGTTGGGCAGGGTGAGACAAGGAGAAAGAAGCCAAAGAGCCCTGTGAATTCCTGCCTGTCCCCTCTCCACCTTCCATGTCCTCAGCCTTCTCCTCCTTTGGTTGTGAAACTCAGACGCGAGAACCATTTTAATGGAGGACTATTTGAAGCTAGGCTGGGTTCCCGGGCACTTTGACCTTTCGGACAAGCTAAATTTGTTCTTCTGCAAACAAATCACATTATTTATAGCTGCGATGACAGGCTGTTCAGGGCAGCGGGGGGCCTGAGGTCCAGTGGAAATGCGTACCCCATCCAGTCCCGGAAAACGAGGGGCACCGATTGGACTCAAAGGTAATGAACTATGATTGACAGTAATCCCAACTAAAGAGGCCGGGATTAGCTGGATGTCATTACAAGGGACCCTCGTAACTCCAACCAGCTGTTGTTCTGATTGATGGAAGGATTTGGAATTGCTGAAACCTCAATCCCCACCCCACCCCGCTTGGCACAGCAGGACGCAGAGCATCAGCTGGGCATAAATAAACCTGCAAAGGTTATTTGACGGTTCTCAGCATCAGTGCCTTGAGGGCTCCTGCTACTACTCACACCTTCCTGATACACTTGGATACCATGTCCCTTATTCCCTCCCTCCTCGTCGTAAGGAAGGAACAAAATGGCATCTGACTCGGATTCTTCATGTAGGTGGTGCCAGGTTGCACAGATTGTGGTGTCAACCCTGAAGCTGACCTGACCAAAAACCATTTTGAAGCTTCAGTGTTGCCACACTGGAACTGAGGGATAGGAAGTAGGGGAGGGGAAAGAGAGAAAGGGGTGGACTTCTAGGGGTTCGCAGGGGTTCGGGAGAACCTCTAGCTAAGATTCTGTGCAGATCGGAGAACCCCCAAATCCCACTCCTGGCTGGTCTGTTTTGGATGCAGGTAAATGCAGGGTGAGCACGGAGGCTCGGGGACGGCGAAAAACGGTCCTACTGGAAGTTCAGGAAATGTGCCTGTTTTTGGCCTCCAGAGGGCCTCTGGAGCCCGGGGAGGGCAAAAATGCCTCCTCCCCTGGTGTGGTGCAGGCCGACTAGGCCACATCCACCATGGCCACACCCGCCCAGCAACCAGGCAGAGAACCCCTTGCTAAAATTTTTGAAGCCCACTCCTGAATAGATAGCTGGGGTTTTGTAGCCAAAAGAAAATACTTCCTTCTGGGAACCAAGGACATTCCCACAGGTGGCCAGAGAGAGAGGAGGAGTGAAGTTACCGGCAACAGGGCGGCACCGTGATTGGACCATGTGACTGTTTGGGAAAAGGGGAAAAACTTTTAAAACCGCGGGGGACTTTCAGAGTCGGTTTTCACCAGGTTGTGCCAATACGATATTCCCAATAAAACGATTCTTTGAGGAATCTACCTGCCTCGGAGTTTTGCTTGCTATGGACGCATTACTTGGAACCCTGACATGTGGGTTAGGGAATCATGGAACCAAAGGTGGAAGAAAGGGTTGAATTTAGGAGGTTCGGCCCACAATTTTGTGTGGCGTGTACCACAATGAGGCCAGGGCTGGGTCGTCCTTCCCAGGGAGGAGGCATAACCTCTCCAAATGTTGGCGCAAAGCCCCCCCTGAAGTATTTCCAAGAACTCTGTGGTGTCCTCCTTCAGCACATCACAAGTCAGCAGGAACAGTTGGGGCCATGAGATTTCAGAATAACAGAATGATAAGAGTTGGAAGGGACCTTGGAGGTCTTCTAGTCCAACCCCTGGCTCAAGTAGGAGGCCCTGTTCCATTCTAGACAAATGGCTGTCCAGTCTTTTCTTTAAAACCTCCAGGGATGGAGCTCCTACAACTTCTGGCGGCAAGCTGTTCCACTGGTTAATTGTTCTCACTGTTAGGAAGTTTCTCCTCCATTCCAGGTTGCTTCTCTCCTTAGAAGGACCTTCGGTCAAAGAAGATCCAGTAATGATGCGATGCTTCTTAGGCAGGCAGATGGACCAACGGTGTCCCTGCAAATGGAGCAGATCCCTCTCAGTCCTCCTCCTCCTCCTCTTGCTTTGAGCTGCGGCACCAAGGCCTCAGTTAAGATGGCCGGCTTGGATCGCATTGCCCACCCCCTGGGCTTCATAATCCTCTCATGACATCCCCATAATTGCCGTTTTATTCCACTGCAATGTGACACCTCATAAGAAGACTTAAAGAGAAGGACTCTGGGGTTGGAGAAAGACTCTGGGTGGAGGATTCAGGGGCACGGCCATGCGTCAAGTTAAATTTGGAGTCCTTTTGCAGACTTTAGTGGAGTTGCTGTGGATTTACACCACGGTCTGAGCAGGTGTCAACAGCCAGCCTGACTCCCAAGCCATTAGGAAGCACCGTTGGCATTTAACTCTAACTGTCCAGGCCCAAATGCGTTTTGTGCTGCTTGCCAGGCTATCACTATGCTTCTCTTTCCTTCCTTCCTTCCTTCTTCTTTCTTTCTCTCCCTCCCTTCCTCTCTCCTCCTTTTCTTTTCCTTTCTTCATCCCCTGACTATAAACTAACTAGCAAATGGATCTCCATGTTTTCCAGTCTCAGGGATGCTCTCTATTCCGATAACATCTACAAATCAAGGTAGGGTTAAGATGGAAGAGCAGAATCTAGTCCAAAAGCTTTCTCTCTCTCTCTCTCTCTCTCTTTCTTCTTTCCCCTTTCTTCCTTCCTTTTCTTTCTCCTTTTCTTTGTTTCTTCCTTCCTTCCTTCCTTCTTCCTTCTTTCTCTTTCTTTTCTCCTTCTTTTTCTTCCTTCTTCCTTTCTTTTTTCTTTCTTTTTCCTTCCTTCCTCTCTCCTTTTCTCTTCCTTCTTTTCTCTTCCTTCCTTTTTCTTCTTCCCTTCCTCCCCCCTTCTCACAAATCTACTGCATTCTACAAATGCACCCATCAAATATCTACTCTAGTAATGGGAAGGGGCAAATTTTAGGTCTTTTAACTCTTGACTGAAAATGCACAACATGCTAAGCCAGGGCTCTTGCATCTGTGCTTCAAAAAGTTCAGAAAACCACTAGAGGGCAGCAGAGTGATACAGAAGGCTCACTCTTTGGTACCATCCTGTGGTCAAATACAGTTTTGCAGCTTCTTGCTGGTAGGCTTCCTGCCTTCTAATGATTAAGATGTAGTTGCCAAATTCTTCCTGACACACAATGCCTTCCATTTCCATAAACGTTTCCTTCTCTTCTTGATGCTATCAGAAAAGCTGTTTCCCCATGCGGTTTTTCAGAGAATTTAAACGGATTGCTGCCGTGTTTTGATTTGTGACTATGGTTTGACTACACTATGGCAGAAATAGTGTGTGTGTGTGTGGCGGGGGGTGGAATCTCTTGGTTGTCATCATGTAAGGCTTTTTCCTATTTGGAATGTAGGAGCCCCCTCTGAAAAATGGGGAGGGGTCATTTCTCTTTCCCCCAAATGGTTGCAAGAGGTTTAAACCCACAGGTGAAATTGGCGATAACCTCTATATTTCCTTTTCTTGCTGGAACAATCTGGGGAGGGGCGCATCCTGTCCAAAAGGAGGATTAAGAATGCCGGTCCTGAATCTGCAAATGGGAGCCTGAATTTGATGTCCTTTTATAGGCCAGCCGTGACTTCACAGTCAGTCAAGTAACAATGGGAATGGGGTTACTAGTGCAGCAACTAGCAGCCAATGGGGCTCCCCCAAGGCTGGAGCAAACCTGGGATTGTGACTTAGGAAGTGATGTTCTGTGGTGCCAGGAAGGAGCAGGCAAGGTATGGACCATCCCTGGTTTAAGATGTGCTGCCCCTTAAAAACCTGCGTGCCGCCAGAGGTAGGTTGGGGTTGGCTGAAGGAAGTGGCCCCAGCATGGCTGCTAAATGAGGGTCACGTCTATATCACAGCTGCCAATTCTAGAGCCAGCGTCTCAGTCTTTTTAACAACCCAAGACACAGAATTTGTTTGTTCATTTATTTATAAAAATTATAAGCCGCCCATCTGACCTTAACTTCAACACAAGAAACAGTATTACTGATTGATCGGTTTATAAAAAATTTATAGGCTGCTCATCTTACTTCAAGGTCACTCTGAGTGGGGGGCTTATTATATCCTATGCCTCACTCTTTCAGCAGTGGCCATCATATATAGTAGGAGAGATATTAATGGATCTCTTGCACTCGGTTTTCTCATTTGGCTTGACTCAAAAGACTCCTAAGAGTTTGCTGGAAAGTCTGGATTTCTGCTTCTGTATAAAACAATGAGTGTCAACGCCAAGCAATTGAGAGACACAAGTGCCTCAAAAAAAAAAGAGCCTTGATAGTACAGTGGTCTACGCACCCTGTTATTAACACAGCTGCCTGCAATTTCTGCTGGTTCGAATCTCTCCAAGGCTCAAGGTTGACTCAGCCTTCCATCCTTTCTAAGGTAGGTGAAATGAGGACCCAGTTTGTGGGGGCAATAAGCTGACTTTGTATAAATATACAAAAGTATGAAGGCTATTGCTTAACGCATTGTAAGCCGCCCTGAGTCTCCGGAGAAGGGCGGCATATAAATCAAATAAAAAAAAAACCAACCAGATATTAAAACTGGAAGCAGCTGAAAAACATGGACCACAGTCATGGATTTCTTCCTCCTCCTCCTCCTCCTTCTCTTCTTCTTCTCCTTCTCCTTCTTCCTCCTCCTCTTCTACTTCTACTTTTCAGATCATTGAATGCCACTTTGCACAGTCAGCTGCATCACCGGGGTGCAATCCTGCAGCTTGCATGTCTTTGTTGATGGTGTCTCCCCATCTGTTTTGGGCACCCACGAGGTCACCGGCCATTGACTTCTAGTTGGCAGGCAGTCTTGGCTACGGTAGAAGGGGCTGCTCTCTGGACATATCCATACAGCAGAGTTGGCCTTCTCTCATCTTCCCTGTAATTGGTGCCACATCAGAATGTTGTCGAATGGTGTCATTTGTGATGTGGTCGAGAAGGGAGATGCCCGATATCCAAAGGAGCATTTGCATTTGCATGGCATGGAAGTGGCTTTCGTTCCCCTTGTTGCTGCCCAGCCTTCAGTTCCATACAGCAACAGGGCGGATGGTTGAATTGCAAATCTTGGATTTAAGACAGGTTGGCATTCATCTGTCACATAACACACCAGTGAGTTCTCGCCAACGCATCCGGGCTGCCTTCTCCCTTGCTCGCACCTCACCCTTGATGTCAGCATTGCCTTGGAGGTGGGATCCCAGATACTGAAAAATGGCCACCTTCTTTTGGCTTCCTCCATTGATTTGAAGTGTTCCAGGGGTGGTGACAGTCTCTAAGTACTCAGTTTTCTTGATGTTGAGGCGGAGTCCAAAATGGTTGGCATGGATGCTACTGTTGTAGCCCGCCAGCAGCCAGCAGAGTTGGCAGCAGATTCGGACAGTGAGGAGGTTGGGGAGGAACGTGGACCAGTCCTGGAGTCTGGGGAAGGCTCGGATGATGGCTCTGAGTCGGAGGCAGAGAGGGGGCCAAGGCCATCTGGTAGTTCTTTGCTGCCTCCGAAGTCTGACAGAACAGTGGGAGCCTGTTCCCAGTGTCCACAAGTGCAGAGCTGCCAGGAGACACGAACAGTTAAGAAAACAGGGTTGACTTGGCAATAAGGCTTGGAGATGACTGGCCCCTCCCATAAGACATAAAAGAGAAGCGAACGGGACGTGAGCTTTTGCAGGAAGCAATTAGTTCATCTGGTCGGTAAAAGCTGTGGAAAAGTTCTGTTTGACTCTGTGCTAAGTTTGGCCTTGCCCTGTGTGTGGCAATTAATTCTCTGGCAGCATT
Organism: Arizona elegans; assembly: GCA_022577455.1. NCBI lineage: Eukaryota > Metazoa > Chordata > Lepidosauria > Squamata > Colubridae > Arizona > Arizona elegans. Next base: position 455,082 of record JAKOOJ010000058.1, on the reverse strand, counting down.
CCAAGGGAGGTAAAGTGGGTGTTTGTAAACACTCCCCTGCAAGACTGTTTGAGAAGCTGTTGGGACTGGAAATGACAATAATTCACAGCCGTATAAATTAAAAAGGTTTGCCGGGACTAAGTATGGGCTGTATGCTTTCTAAGGAAGCTCTGTCATAAGGTCTCCAAAAATGGGATGACGTGACCCCGGGGACATTCTGCAAGCGTCATAAATATGAACCAGTTGCCGAGTGAATCCAAATTTTTTTCCCATGACCATGAGGATGCCGCAACGGTCTTAAGTGTGAAAAACGGTCATAAGTCGCTCTTTTCAGTGCCGCTGTAACCTTGAACGGTCACTAAACGAACTATTCGTTAAATCAAGGACTACCTGTATATTCTGCAGGGATCTAATTTCTCTCCATCCCATTATGAGATGAGATAAAGCAAAACTGCACAATGGAAGCAGGGATGAGATCTGTTGTTGTTGTTCAGTTGCTAAGTCATATCCGACTCTTCGCGACCCCATTGATCACAGCAGGACCCCCCACCCCATCCTCCACTGCCTCCCGAGTCTGGCCAAAGCCATGCCCACTGCATCAATGATATTATCTAATCATCTCATCCTCTGCCATCCCCTTCTCCTTTCGCCTTCCATTTTTCCCAACTTCAGGATCTTTTCCAAGGAATTCTCTTTTCTCATTGGATGGGCAAAGGATTTGAGTATCAGCTTCAGGAACTGTCTTTCCAAAGGACAGTCAGAGTTGATTTCCTTTAGGATCGAGTGGTTTGATCTCCTTGCAATCCAAGGGACTCTCGAGAGCCTTCTCTAAATTCTGTCTTTTCGGTCAACTGATTACCCAGAGCTCCGATTTAATGATGTGGTGAAATCATGCTCTGACAATGTCAATCATGAGCTTCCTACCTACCCATCCCATGAATCCTTACTCCAGACTCCCTCACCTGCTAAGTAGTCCAGAGATGGTGGAAAGGACTTGGAATTCTGGGAATGTCTTAGAATTTCCAACTGGGATGCTGGCGGACTCTTTTCCCAGGGATAATTTGAGGCTAGGAAAGACTTACAACCCGTAATGAACTTGCTTGTCCCATCCTGTCCCCCTTTTCAGCTCCTTTTTTTTTATGTTATAGATTTTCAGTTCTCCTTTTTGAAGGACTGTGCCTATCATTTTGTGGAACGCAGAATTCCTACAAAAATAAAGCTGAAATTTTATTTTCCTCATAAGATCCAATGAATTGATATGCAAGAACAGTCGTAAGTTTAAAACAATCGTTTCCTCTTTCCTGGCTACCCTTTGAACACCTCTATCATTTGTGCTTCCATTCCAGAGACCACCGTCTTAGATATGGCCATAGCCCCTCTGCTTTTCCTGGCTGCCCTAGCATTTGTCCATCACCCCCCGTTGGTCAACGACATCACAGATCTGACCACCTTGAATCGTCTCCAGGAGCATGAGAAGCGGCTAACGACGGAGATGGGGCTTCTCCAGGTGGAAATGGACCAGAAGAACTGGAACTGGGATCTCAAACAGAATCAGGAGCAGTGGACTGCAGAGGACCTCGACGAGGGAGATGGCACCTGGGATGGGTGGCCTTATGTAGGGGTTGTCATCCTCATCCTCTTTGGATGCTGCAGACGCACCATCGCGAAGGAGCCCAGCGACGATTCCAGCACAGACGGCTCCAGCACCACTAGCACCACCAGCAACGGAGAAGAAGACTTTGAAGACTCTGATCCGGAACTGGAAGATTACGAATCCAAGCAGAAAGGGTTGGAGGCTTTTTATGAGCAGCATATCGAGATGGGTGATATGTCCAGCTTGTGCGATTTTGTGGAGATGTTAGTGAACGATGTGCTGGAAGAGAGTCGGGATCAAAAGGTACTCCTGCTGGAGAACTGCATAGGGGTGGGCAGCGCCTTTGAAGGATGGTCCACAGAGGTTTCGAAAACGTTCTGCGTCCTTGTGCCTATATTGCCGCCCAAGGGCCACTCCTTCCACATCGAAATGAGTGACTCCGAGGGCGCTTCAGGCAAGCATGGCCACATCTTGGTAGAGGCAGAGTGTCTGTGTAAGAGAGAGAGGCTGCTGGGTGACGTGGTGTGCTCCCTCCATCATCCGGAACGGGAAATGAGCCAAGAAGGGCAGAGTAAATCCATTTCGCATGTTCTTTGCACCAGTTCCCATCTGGATGGGGAGAAAACCGCCCAGTGGTTCCAAACTCTGGTAAGCAAGGCCTGGGACGCCCTCGGCCCGAAGTTCAACTTAAGTCTCACGATCCAGAATTCCAACAAAAGCTGCCGGCTGAAGCTAGAACTTCAATCCAGGAAGGAGATCTTTATCGATATCTTACTTGGAGTGCAGCAAGGAGACTCTCTAATCTTCCTGACCACCGGAGAGGACCTGACAGACCATCTAAACGGCATGGTTTGGCGTCGAAGTTTTGCCGTTCAGGAGCTGCTCTTCTTCAAATGGGTGAGCCAGCGAGCTCCCAAGGACAGCTGCCACCTGAAATGTCTTCAGATCTTGATCTTTTTTAGAGAGTCTAGTATCCCAGACAAGAAGAACCCGATGCTCACAAACTACCATTACAAGACTTGTTTGATGCACCTCTTGCTTCTGGGGCCTCTGTCCTCCTGGGAGCCGGAGCGAATCGCCCAACGGCTTCAAGATCTCCTCTTGTATATGAATAGCGCCTTGGAAGAAAAGTATCTCGAACACTTCCTCATCGGCAACATCGCTTTGCCAATTCAAATCCCTCTGCCAAAGAACCTCCGAAGTGCTGCCCCCTTCAACCTTTTTGAGTACTTGGCCCGAAGCCCGATCCTCTACGATGAGGCAATAAATGAGTTTGTACAGGTGGTAGAGCAGGTGAGGACTCTCTGGTTAGTGCCTGAAGAATAGCAACTCTCAACTCCATTTTGAAAGGCCAGTTTCTTTTGGCTCATCCCTGAATCATGTTATCCTTAGCGGAGCCGAAAAGGTGGGGAGCATTGTCTCCAGCATGTGAAACAAAAGCTGGATGAGAGATGTATCACGTCGTGGATGGTCCTGGAATGGTTATTTGGGTAGGCTTCAAAATGATCTGGTCAACGGCCGGTAGCACTTCGAAGAGCCCCTTCAAGTAGGATCAGCTTCCTAGAGTCAGCTATTCTTCAATATTTTTCTACATTTCAATCCCAAATTTGCTCTATTAGACTTGAAATAAAGGTTCCTGCAAACTCTGCTCTTAAGCTTCTTACAGCATCCTTTCTGGGCTTATAAAATCAGAATCTCCTGCTGCTTTTCTGAGTTTTCAACTTTTCTAAATGTTTTTCTTTTTTATTTTCAATCAATATAAGTGCTTAGCGAACATTGCATTGTCTGAGTTATTTTACTTATACAGTCCAATATTAATAACAATAATACCAATACTAATAGTAGTAATGATGGTATAGTTTTTGCTTATGTATAATCATATATAATAGGGATGCGGTGGCTCAGTGGCTAAGGCGCTGAGCTTGTCGATCGAAAGGTCGGCAGTTCAGCAGTTCGAATCCATAGTGCCACGTAATGGGGTGAGCTCCCGTGACTTGTCCCAGCTTCTGCCAACCTAGCAGTTCGAAAGCACGTAAAAACATGCAAGTAGAAAAATAGGGACCACCTTTGGTGGGAAGGTAACAGCATTCCGTGTGCCTTTGGTGTTTATTCATGACGTGACCACGGAGATGTCTTTGGACAGCGCTGGCTCTTCGGCTTTAAAATGGAGATGAGCACCGCCCCCTAGAGTCAGGAACGACTAGCACATATGTGCAAGGGGAACCTTTACCTATATATAATCATAATCTTTCATTATTTACCTAATAGTAATCTTTTATCTACTAATTGCTACTTCTGTTACCTAGCCACTGATAGAAGACATCCCATGTTGAGAAATATTCTGATTCTTCCTTATCCTTTATTTTTAATGTCGATCTCTCCATCTCTGCACAATCTAATATCTTTTTAATTATCTGTAGGAGTATCCTCATTCTTCCAATATTATGCAAATACAATTCTAGCCGCTGTCAACACGTGTAATATTAGATATGTATTCAGTCTATTTCAGGCTGAATACAAACACCTATTCAGCCGTTGGTTCAGCTGAAGCCAGAACTACACTGCTGTCTTTGTGTGTGTGGTCCTGTCCATCAATAAACCATCTTTCCAATCAGCCTCCATGTTGATCGTTATCTTCTTTTAACGACCCCATAATCCCTTGCAGGACGGAGTCTGGACAACTGAATGGAGCTAGCACAGTGTTTTAATGGCCGGATGCTCTTCCTGTCGCCAACGCGGAGCTTTGTTCAGATGCAAGCTACAGGATGCTCCTTGCAAATAAAGCATTAGTCATACTCTTTTTTTCCAAATACATGTAGTCCTCGACTTACGACCCACAACTGAGCCCGAAATTTCTGTTGTTAAGTGAATTTTGCTCCATTTTTACGGCTTTTCTTTCCACTTTTTCAGTGAATCACTGAATAAGTGCTAAGTTAGTGACCTGGTTGTTAAGTGAGTCCGGCTTCCCCATTGACTTTGCTTGTCAGAAGGTCGCAAAAGGGGATCATGTGACCCCCCCCCCCGGGACACTTCAGCCGTTGTAAGTATGAGTCAGTTGCCAGTATGGGAAGAAAGGAGGGGGGTTGGACTAGATGACCTACAAGGTCCCTTCCCACTCATGTTATACAGTTAATGAACCAGTTGTCATGCATCTGAATTTTGTCCACTTTGAAAACTATGAAAAACGGTCACGAGTCACTTTTTTCAGCACCGTTGTAACTTCGAACGGTCACTAAACGAACCAGGGAAATTCGAGGACTTCCTGTAAGAGGATTCTCTTGACTTTTTTCTAGCTCTATGCACCCAGCGTCGTCCACGTCACCTGTTAACTCCGCCCACTCCATGACGCGCCTCTCTAAACAAGCTCCTTGCGTGATGATGTCACGCACCCGCGGCGCCTGCGCAGTGCAGCCGCGGGGCGATTCAAACTGGCGGCGTCTCCAGAGCGAGAATTCATGGCCGACGAAGCCGGGGCGAGAATTGTCGCCTGAAAGCTACGAGAGGCCGCCGACTCGTTCTCCCGAACTCCGGTGAGCGGAGCGTCTTGCGGGCCAAAAACGGGAATGAAGCAATTAAAAACTCCTGCCTGAGGTAAAATTCGGCAGCTTGCGACTTTCAGCGGGAAGATGGGAAACGCGCGGGCGCAAAAAAAAAGGGGGGGGGGGGCGGGAGAAACGTCGCCTAGGGAACTGTGCGCTGATTGGTTGTATGTGAGGAAGGGCGGGACTTGGAACTGTTTTCTGATTCGACGGGTCAATCGGATCGGCTGAGCGCACAGACTAAAACCCGCCGTCTGATTGGCTTTCAGAAGAGCCAGGTTGAGTGATTGAGGTGGCTGAGTGGGCGGGGAAGCAGCAAGGGGTCCCCGAATGGGAACTACGACTCCCAGAATGCTTAGCTACGGAATGACTTCAGCATATTGAAGTTATTTATTTATAAAAAATATTTATTTTTTATGTTTTTTATTCTTTAACAAACATATCAATGCGTGAACAGTGTGGCACCTGAGTGTCATTCATTCTAATACGAATTCAACTAGTAATCACAGTTATTACATTCAGTCAACTTATAAATTTCTCTTAATGATACATGTTAAGTTACAGTCTTATTATCCAATTGTTCCTTGTTTTATCGTTATTGCTTTTATTTTATTATATAAAAATGTGTACACTGATATGCCCTTTTCTCTTATTTCTATCTCTGATTGTAACTTTTAATCATGTTACCCTTATATTAAAAACATTTTCTTTCTATCCTACCTAACTTCTAGTCATGTTACCTACCCAACAAAAGAAAAGAAAGCGAGAGAAAAGGAATAGAATAGAATAGAATTCTTTATTGGCTAAGTGTGATTTGACACAAGGAATAGAATAGAATAGAATTCTTTATTGGCTAAGTGTGATTTGACACAAAGAATAGAATAGAATAGAATAGAATAGAATAGAATAGAATAGAATAGAATAGAATAGAATAGAATTCTTTAAAAAAATCCCTAAATTCAACTTTCCCTCCCTTAATTGCCTCCCATTGCTGACCTCCCCATGACCAATCAGGTTCAAATGATGTTTTCAGAAGGGACATTTCAAATGTACAGTAAGTTGGTATGCAGCTGCCTTCTTCTCCCAGCTGGGTGGCTTTGAAGCAGCATCGCCAGGAGATACAGAAGTTACTTTCGCTTTCCCCCAAGCATTCCCCATCCACCCTCCCTAGAGTTTATGGCAGACTGTCATCTCATGGTAGCGAAGCACACAAGCATAAATTGGCATCTCACAGCTGCTCCATTCCAGCACCCTATCCAACATTGACAGAAGTGAGGATTGCTGAGCATTTTCCCCAGGGCCTACAAATTTCCAGTCTCTAATTGTAAATAGTCTCTGGCCTATCAGCCAGAACCTCTGTCTGATTATGCTTCTTTTTTTCCTAGTGATCATGAGCTTTTCAACACCACAGTCTGCTGGCTCCAGAGGCAGTGCCTCTTCCGGCAGTGTGTTTATATCTCCTGGCACCAAGCGACAGCCGCTCAGTGGCTCTGGCACCCCAGTGCTGCAGAACTGCCCGCAGAACGACGATGAACGGGAGAGGAAACAGCGGAGACGCTCCAGAGTGTTCGATCTACAGTTTAGCACTGAGTCGCCTCTGTCCATACAGTCTCCAGCTAGCAAGTAAGAGCAATTTTTACACACAGAAACACACATACCCTCCCAAAAAAAGAGTGACTGTGTCATTGCACTGGAATATGCAGTGGAGGCTAGGATACACTTTGAAGGTTTTAAGCATGATCAGTTTACAAAAATGGCCCAAGTTCAGTGGATAGATGGATGGATACATGATAGATAGATAGATAGATAGATAGATAGATAGATAGATAGATAGATGTAGATGGTACGTAGGTAAGTAGATAGATAGATAGATAGATAGATAGATAGATAGATAGATAGAGATAGACAGACAGATAGATAGTTAGATGTAGATGGTAGGTAAGTAGGTAGATAGATAGATAGATAGATAGATAGATAGATAGATAGATAGATAGATAGATATGTAGATAGATATGTAGATAGATAGATACGTAGATGGTAGAGATAGATGTAGATGATAGAGATAGGTGGATGGATAGACGGATGGATAGACAGAGCCTTATCCATGCCCTTATGTCTGCACTTGTCTTGTAGGCAAGCAGAAACATCGCTGCCAGCAATCCCACAATTGTCCAATGCTCAGATTGCAGATCATTACTCCACGTGCATCAAGCTGTCAACAGAAAATGTGAGTTAAACGTCTGCTTACTCCTTGCACCTTTTCAAACGAACTGTTCAGACTAACTACATTAGGACCACATGTTCCATGAAAGTTCACAAAATTGTTGACATTTCACTTGACTGTGGGAATTGTGAGATTTTTTTATTGATATATGTATGATACTCAGCTTTCATGCCCAAGGAAGGACCAGAACGCCCAGTCTCTTGGCTTCTGCTCCACCAACTTAATTTCTGCACCAAACTTTCTTAGGTTTCTTTTTTGTAAATCAAGAAATCAAAACAAGTTTTAAAACATTTTCTGCCTGAAAAGAATAGGGCGTATCTAATGAAATCTTAAAACAAGGGCGGGCCTAACACAGACCTTTTCTTTCTTTCTTTTTCTTTTTTTGAAGGCGACTGCTATTTTGCATGTGTGTATGTGTGCAATTTATGTATGTGTGTACGTACATGCCTACACACCTTCACAGCCCTTTTGGTTCGGCCATCCATAACTGTTTCTGATGTGGCCCATTGGGAAAATTATTAGCCCTAGCAGGATCTTCAGAGACCCAGGACTACGGTCCCGAATATCCAGCTGAAGTCACTGCCCTCCTTCTCTTTAAGGCAGAGTTTGTGACAGATATTTGTTAGTATTGTTGTGGTTCCCTTATAGTCCTTAACTATTAGTGGCATTTAATATTAAGTGGTGCTACTCAATTTTAGGCAAGGAATCCAAAATCTTAAGACTGTAGGCTTGCTATTTCACAGAGATGAGATTGCTGAAATTTTTTTGAGTTTGGTGACACGCACAGTTGTAGTCATGGTTTAAACATCCTGTTTACCACCTTTTGTTGTTGTTTTAACTGTGTCTTTCTTTCCAGAAAATCACCACAAAGAATGTATTCGGCTTACACCTCATTGACTATATGACTGAAATACTCAAGCAGAAAGATTCCGAACTCACCAACTTCAAGGTCACGATTTGTCCTAATTCGACTTCCTTAGATGTATATAGAATCTGATCAGCAAACGTTGGGTTATCTTTTGTATTGCGTGTTGTGCCCAACTGGTTTGAAAGACTGTGATGACTGGGCGATGAGCACGAAACGTACCTTTTCCTTTTGGTTACCGTATTTTTCGGAGTATAAGATGCTCTGGAGTATAAGATGCACCTTAGTTTTGGGGGAGGAAAATAAGAAAAAAAACCATTCTGCCTACCAGCATCCATCGGTATTCATCTGGCTAGCATCCTGTCAGTGTGTGAGACTGTTTGGAAATTAAACCAGTATTTGCTATTGTGTGAGCAATAAGGAAGGAGACAGCCAGGAGCCTGGGCGTGGCTTAGGTCAACTATTCTAAAGCTGCATGCTGTGCTGATCTCTGAAACTGAAACTCCTCTCCTCTGCTTGTGTTTTGCTTGCTGCTGCAAGCTCTGACAGTCCTTGCAGCAAATAGCGAATAGCCAGGTCAGCTTCAGCACATTATTGCAGCCTGATTCAGCATGAGCAGCTGATTGGCGGGTGGATCGGCCTCTCAGAATACCTTCAATCAGCTGTTCCAGGCTGCAGGGATTGCCATAGGCCATCACCTACGTGCCTCGCAGTTTTGGCTACATTCATTGTATAAGACACACCCAAATTTTCACCCTCTTTTGGGGGAGAAAATGTGTCTTATACTTCAAAAAATACAGTACATTCCTTTCAGAAGAACCTTTCCCTTCCGATACCTGGCCAGCATTATAGAGATTATAGAGATTTATGGAATAAATCTATCTGGAAGACTGTTAGAAATAGGAAATAAAGATCAGCCATCCCCACCTCCCACCCCACAAACAGGTGGGGTCTGTCCACCTTCTATTTGCTCCTGAGACTCCTGGGGCTTACTCCATGTCCAAAGAAAGACTTGCAAAAGTAACTTGCTGAAGTATGAAAACAATGATTGATATTCCTGGCCCTTTTTCTAAATTAAGCTGATCTTCCATGTTGGTTTTGAAAGCCCTAGTTTCAGGTGAACAGGTAGAGGAGAAAAGAAAAGGGAAAGAATAAAAGTTCAGTTGACTGTTACTCAAAGACATTTAAGAGATAAACTCTATCCCCAGGTTGGGATCTATGACATTTCTTTACATTTGCGTTTACAGGTAGCAGCTGGTACCCTTGATGCCAGCGCAAAGATCTACGCAGTGAGAGTGGACGCTGTCCATGCAGATGTTTATCGCGTCCTTGGAGGACTGGGCAGAGATGCTGCACCTGCAGAGACTGAGAATAACCAGGATACAGGTGGGCCTTTTGTTGCTATTAACTGAGCCTATAATTTGGAATAGTTTAGCTCTTAGAATCCTCTCCCCTGATTGTAGGATTTTTTTTTTTTTTCATTTCCTTTGCTTATTTGAACATTAGAACAATAAACATTGCCCTGTTCTGACCTAAGCTTCCTTAAAAAGCATGAAGCAGAGTCTTGGTCCCGGCAAAACCCCTTTTATTTACACGACTGTGAATTCCTTTCATTCGCAGTCAGCAAGGCCTGGCAAACAGTCTTCCAGAGGAATATTGATCAACACAAACCTTATCTCACTTGGAAAGCTGCCAGATAACTAGTTTCCAAACGCAGTGTAAGGCCAAACTTGGCCCACAGTCTCTTAGAGTCACGAACAGAACTTTCCACTCTTGAAACTACCAAACGAATGAATGAATTATTATCATTGTTAACAGGCATAATGTACAATTTTCAGGATAGTGTTGTATTATGGCACCCAAACCAGAATTTGAATAAGGGGATTTGCTTGAAACTAATTGTTTTCTAAACAACCCGATCGTTGGGGTGTTGGATTTTCTAAATCGTATTTGACAATATTTTCAGCAAGCTTTTGTTAAAAATGCTGCAGAAAATTCCACTCCTGGATTTTCCTCTTTTTAGGTGGCGAAAAGGAAGACTTGGACCATTCTAAGAAGCGTCCGATTAAAAGGAAGCATCTGTACAAAACCATCGAGCAAAATTTGAATAACATCAATGTCTCCGAGACAGAGCGCAAATGCGAGGTGAGGCCTCTATAAAAGTGACTCTGTTTTTTAATGTTTTATTAAAATTTATTTTAATAAAATGATTTTGGAGTAAAAATACATCTAAAGATGGTTTCTATTTAAGATACGTTCATAATTTAGTTTATTCAGCATGAAATGGAGCTTAGTTCTGTAGCAATGAGGCTGCATATTCTGCAATATTGGGACTGTCGGTGAGTCAACAGCGGGTCAGAGGAGGAGCCGCTGTGGGACAGAGATGACAGTGGCTCTTTAAAAATTACGATTTAAATCGAGTTGATTTAAATCGAGCCTTTTTTACTAGTGATTTAAATCATGATTTAAATTGACTCGCTTTAAATCCAATCCACCCTGCTCTTAATTCAGCCACCACGTCTCGTTTTTTTCCTGGTTTTATCTTCAGAGTGATCCCATGTTCCAAAAAACGGCCTCGTCCTTCGATGAATGCAGTACGGCTGGGGTGTTCCTTACCACGCTCCACACGCACAGCTACCTCAGTGAAGTCCTGTTTGATTCCACGGTCGTCCCTCTGCCGTCTTCTTCTGGGACTTCTGAGATACCAAGTTCTTCTCCTGTGAAAGTGACCGATTTAAAATGTAGGTGTGACAAATAGGCCCTAACCCTAACCCAGGGGTCTGCAACCTTAAACACTCAAAGAGCCATTTGGAACTGTTTCCCACAGAAAAGAAAACACCGGGAGCCACAAAATATGGGTGGGCGTGGCCAACTCGATGTCATTCATTTCCACCAGTCATATGAACCCCCCCCCCAGCCACACCTACCCAGCCTGTCATTAGGGCAGAGAACTGGTTGTTAAAAAACACCAGGAACCACAAGACCCTTTTGACATCTCTCCCTCCCTCCCTCCCTCCCCTCTCTCTCTTTCCCCCTCTCTCTATATCTCTCTGTCTCTGCCCCGCCTGCTTCTCCATCCCCTGCCGTCGCTCTTACCTTCTCAGGCCAGGCGAGGAGTGACTGGGAGGGGAGGGCGAGGGGCGGGGCCAGCCAGTGGTGGGATCACCCGACAGGGAGCCACAGCAGAGGGCCCAAAGAGCCACATGCAGCTCCAGAGCCACAGGTTGCTGACATCCGCCCTAATCCTAAATCTAATTATAATAATATGTATTTTGAGTGTGTTACTATTGATACGGAGCAAGAAGGACAAAAATCACGTTCTGCCTTCCACCATTTCTGTTCTAACCCTTGACCTAAATGCAGTTCATAGAAATTATGATATTATGAAATTATGTTGTTCCCTCCCCTTTTTCCCTCCTCTTTCTGCCATTCCAAATTATTAATGTTCAAACTTTTATTTCAAGGTTAATAGGTAGCCTTCTACATACAACCATCCATTTAGTGACAATTCAAAGAGACAGTGGCATTGAAAAAGAGGACTTACGAACGTTTTTCACGCTTACTACCCCATTGGTCACATGATCAAAATTTGGATGCTTCGCAACTGGCGTGAATTTATGACGGTTGCAGTATCCCGGGGGTGGGTGGGTGGGTGGGGGGTCACGTGATCACTTTTGGCAAACTTCTCACAGGCGAAGTCAATGGAGGAAGACTGGAGAGCTTGCTGTCATAGATTTTAATAGCTTCGAATCTCGGATTTTCTTACTGAACTGCCCTCTTTTTGTCACCCTATCTAGCCACCCTTCTACGTTGCGTTGAAAAGTCCGCCATCTGCCCTTCATTGTCCGGCTTTCTGTTTACTCAGTGGAACAGCGAAACCCACAATGAGGTACGCAAATTTGATTGCTGCTTTGTGTCAAAAGAAGTCGTTGCGGAGATCTTATACGGGAGTTCAACATTCTTTTAATTTATATCCAGGAGATGCCACCATCTCTTGGGATACCAGGTTTCTTACCAACTCTTCTTTCTAAAGGTTTTCTCAAGTTCTATTATGAAATGTTTAATTTAAGACAGCTTGAACCTTGATGGTGAAGTTTTTTGACTAACCTAAGTTCATTGGGCTTTTCTCAGCTTTATCATTACTTATCTAGATGTTGAGACTCTAAGAATGCAGAGAAAAGCAACAAAGATGATTAAGAGGATGGAGGCTAAAACATATAAGGCATAATTGCTGGAATTGGGTAGGTCTAGGTTAATGAAGAGGAGGACTAGGGGTGACATGATAGCAATATTCCAGGATTTGAGGGGCTGCGACAAAGAAGTGGGGGGGTCAAATTATTCTCCAAAGCACCAGAGGGCAGAGCAAGAAGTAATGGTTGGAAACTAAACAAGGAGAGAAGCAACCTGGAATTAAGGAGAAACTTCCTAACAGTGAGGACAACTAACCAGTGGAACCACTAACCCTAACTGACACCCATAATTCTATGTGCCATGTGCGTGCGATTTCCCCCCCCCCCCCCCGCTCCTGGCATACGATGGCATGGTACACCCGTTTTTTTTGTCTCCCCAGCCTCCAGAGCCTTTCTAGGAGTCGGGGGAGGTCGAAAACTGCCTCCCCCCCCACCCAGAGGCTGGAAACAGCCCATTTGCCAATTTCTGGAAGTTGGCAAACGGCCGTTTCTGGCCTCCGGGGGATGGGGAAGGCTGTTTTAGCCCTCCCCAGACTCCTAGAAAGGCTCTGGAGGCTGGGGAGACAAAAAACGGACCTTCCCCACCACCCCCCGAGGCCCTCCAGGGGCAGGAAACAGCCTGTTTGCCTATTTCTGGTGGGCCCAGTAGGCCCGTGCGCACATTGAGCTCGCGTGCCCACAGATACAGCTACGCGTGCCATAGGTTCGCCATCACAGGACTAGACTGTCACTTGTCTGAAATGCTATAGGTTCCCCTGCTTGATCAGGGGGTTGGACTAGAAGACCTTCAAGGTCCCTTCCAGCTCATTCATTCTATTCTATTCTTATTCTATAAGTGTTTAAGGCCTAGCGCTGCACAATTAGCTAACTGTCCTTTTGAGAGGGGGGAAAAAAAAAGACTTCCCCTTAAAATGTTGCTTTGTGTTCAGTCAGTCTCTGCTCTACTGGAAAAATTCAAGAAAAGTGAGCAGGCCTTTGATATCAACGCAGAGACGGGTAACGAGTCTTTTGAAGACAGAATGGAAGATGATTTTGACACCGACGTTCTAGACAAGACGATGGCAAGAGATCTTGGTGAATTCTCCGAAAAGCTGGAAGGATGCCGAATAGCGCCGGAACGTTCAAGGTATATGTCCTTCTTGGAATATTTGGGGATAGGTGTGGTGCTCTTGAGAAGTTTTGAATGAGAATTTCATTGTTGCCTTCACTGAAAAATGATCAGGAACAGCGTTCGTAGAAACACGCATATTATTCAGATGGTCTTGGACTTATGACCATAATTGAGCCCAAAATTTCTGTTGCTAAGCGAGACATTTGTTAAGTGAGTCTTGCCCCATTTTTAGGTTTAAGTTTAGGTTTGATTTGATTTATATACCGCCCTACTCCCGAAGGACTCAGGGCGGTGAACAGCCACAAGATCAAACACATAAATACAAAATGTAAAAGCAAAATAAAACCGAGTTAAACAATTTGGCCCAAGACAGATTTAACCCCCCCCCCCAATAATTAAGAACAGATTAAAATTTACATTTTAAAAGGGAAAATTAGGCCAGGCCAACCTCATGGAATAAAAAGGTCTTGAGAGTGCGGTGGAAGGTGCGCAGATCCGGGATCCTCCGTATCTCTGGGGGGAGCTCATTCCAGATAGTAGATGCCCCCACAGAGAAGGCTCTCCCTCTGGGGGCTGCCAGTCGACATTGTTTGCCCGATGGCACCCGGAGGAGCCCCTCTCTGAGAGCGTACCAGCCATTTTTACGACCTTTCTTGCCACGGTTGTTAAATGAATCACCACAATTGTTAAGTTAATACCCTGTTTCCCCCAAAATAAGACATTATCCCCTGATAATAAGCCCGATCGGGCTTTTGAGCGCATGGCAATAAGGCCAAGCGCTTATTTCAGGGTTCAAAAAAATATAAGAATGGGTCTTATTTTCGGGGAAACACGGTAACAAGTGGCCTCCCCATTGACTTTGCTTGACAGAAAGTCGCAAAAAGGGATCAGGTGACTCTGGGACATTGCAACTGTTTAAATACATGCCAGTTGCCAAGCATTTGAATTTTGATTATGTGACTGCGGGGATGCTGCAATGGTCGTAAGTGTGAAAGACAGTCATAAGTTACCTTTTCAGTGCCGTTGGAACTTCGCTAAAAAAAACCTCTGTAAATCCAGGACTTACCTGCACAGCAAACCTTGAAGAAGCAACGGTCAAATCTTTTAAAACTAGCGTTAAATCTCTTTCTTACAGAGAAAACCAGGTTTCCGTGAGAGAAGGGGATATTGGGTCCATGTGTCTACAGCTGTCTATGAACCCCAGAGAGTATTCTTACTTCAGCCCCCGAATTATGTCCATGTGGGCAGGCCCAGAACACTGGCGCTTTAAACCGCGCCATAAAGGTACGGTGGGCAGAGGTTGGGCAGGGATTGCCAAGAGTTCAGCAGACAAAGTTAATTGTGGCATCTCATAAATTGATGAAGAATCACAATCTTTTTACCTGTTACTGTTTCCTTTCCTCTGGTTTGAGTCTGCCCGACTTCTTTGACTGTTTTCTTCTTCTCCTGCTTCATCAGGGCTGTTTATTGAGTGTGCGTGGGTTCACACGTGCACATTCCCCTTTTCAGAATAATGCTCTCTGCTCTGGATGCTGCTGCCCAAAGTTTACAAAAACACAAAAGTCTGTAGAGCAGAGGCCTCCTCCCCGTTTCTTCTCCTCCTTTTCCTCCTTCTGTTTCTTCTTCTCTGCCTCCTCCCCCCGTTTCTTCTCCTCCTTCTCCTCCTCCTTCTGTTTCTTCTCCTTCTCCGCTTCCTATTTCCCATTTCTTCTCCTCCTCCTCCACCTTCTCCTCCTCCTTCTTCTCCTTCTCTGCCTCCTCCTTCCCATTTCTTCGCCTTCTTCTCCATCTCCTTCTCCTCCTCCTTCTGTTTCTTCTCCTTCTCTGCCTCCTCCCCGTTTCTTCTCCTCCTTCTCCTCCTCCTTCTGTTTCTTCTCCTTCTCCGCTTCCTACTTCCCATTTCTTCTCCTTCTCCTCCACCTTCTTCTCCTCCTTCTCCTTCTCTGCCTCCTCCTTCCCATTTCTTCGCCTTCTTCTCCATCTCCTTCTCCTCCTCCTTCTGTTTCTTCTCCTTCTCTGCCTCCTCCCCCCGTTTCTTCTCCTCCTTCTCCTCCTCCTTCTGTTTCTTCTCCTTCTCCGCTTCCTACTTCCCATTTCTTCTCATTCTCCTCCACCTTCTTCTCCTCCTTCTCTGCCTCCTTCCCATTTCTTTGCCTTCTTCTCCATCTCCTTCTCCTCCTCCTTCTGTTTCTTCTCCTTCTCCGCTTCCTACTTCCCATTTCTTCTCCTCCTCCTTCTCCTCCTTCTCCTTCTCCTTCTGTTTCTTCTCCTTCTCCGCTTCCTACTTCCCATTTCTTCTCCTTCTCCTCCACCTTCTTCTCCTCCTTCTTCTCCTTCTCTGCCTCCTCCTTCCCATTTCTTCGCCTTCTTCTCCATCTCCTTCTCCTCCCCGTTTCTTCTCCTCCTTCTCCTTCCCATTTCTCCTCCTTCTGTTTCTTCTTCTTCTCTGCCTCCTCCCCCCGTTTCTTCTCCTTCTTCTCCTCCTCCTTCTGTTTCTTCTCCTTCTCCGCTTCCTACTTCCCATTTCTTCTCCTTCTCCTCCACCTTCTTCTCCTCCTTCTTCTCCTTCTCTGCCTCCTCCTTCCCATTTCTTTGCCTTCTTCTCCATCTCCTTCTCCTCCTTCTGTTTCTTCTTCTTCTCCGCTTCCTACTTCCCATTTCTTCTCCTCCTCCTTCTCCTCCTTCTGTTTCTTCTCCTTCTCCGCTTCCTACTTCCCATTTCTTCTCCTTCTCCTCCACCTTCTTCTCCTCCTTCTCTGCCTCCTCCTTCCCATTTCTTTGCCTTCTTCTCCATCTCCTTCTCCTCCTCCTTCTGTTTCTTCTCCTTCTCCGCTTCCTACTTCCCATTTCTTCTCCTCCTCCTTCTCCTCCTCCTTCTGTTTCTTCTCTTTCTCCGCTTCCTACTTCCCATTTCTTCTCCTTCTCCTCCACCTTCTTCTCCTCCTTCTTCTCCTTCTCTGCCTCCTCCTTCCCATTTCTTCGCCTTCTTCTCCATCTCCTTCTCCTCCTCCCCGTTTCTTCTCCTCCTTCTCCTTCCCATTTCTCCTCCTTCTGTTTCTTCTCCTTCTCTGCCTCCTCTCCCCCGTTTCTTCTCCTCCTTCTCCTCCTCCTTCTGTTTCTTCTCCTTCTCCGCTTCCTACTTCCCATTTCTTCTCCTTCTCCTCCACCTTCTTCTCCTCCTTCTTCTCCTTCTCTGCCTCCTCCTTCCCATTTCTTTGCCTTCTTCTCCATCTCCTTCTCCTCCTTCTGTTTCTTCTTCTTCTCCGCTTCCTACTTCCCATTTCTTCTCCTCCTCCTTCTCCTTCTCTGCCTCCTCCTTCCCATTTCTTCGCCTTCTTCTCCTTCTCCTTCTCATCATTCTGTTTCTTCTCCTTCTCCTCCTTCTTCTCCTCCTCCTCCTCCCTCTCTCCACCTCCTTCTGTTTCTTCTCCTTCTGGGAGTTGAAGTCCACAAGTCTTAAAGCTGCCAAGTTTGAATTAATTGATCACATTTAATTGATCACATTTCTATGCCGCCCAACTCCCAAGGGACTCCCAAGGGACTCTGGGCGGCTTGAAGATCTCTGCTCTAGAGATTCTCACTCCTCCAGGTCATGGTTGTCCCAAAGGTTTCTTTTTTCAGGAGGCAACTGGACTTCCTTGTTTTTTCCTTCTGAAGACATTTCGCTTGTCATCCAAGAAGCTCTTATCCTGTCAGAGCTGAAGGAGCTTCTTGGATGAGAAGCAAAATGTCTTCAAAACAACAACAACAAGAAAAAGAAAGTCCAGTTGCCTCCTGAAAAAGCACCTCTGGAACCTTTTACAAAAAGCATATTCTGTAATATACATTGATCGTATAATATACGTTGATTTCTTACTATGTAATAGAAATGCCATCACGGTATGTCTCATTTTTGTTTAATCGCGCAGAGATGAACGTAGAACGGTCGCATTTCCAATATTTATTGCAATACTTCCACCACAATTCTTTATTTTCTCACATCAAACCAGGATTGGTAGCTCAGAGTAGAGTGATACCTAATGTTTAATTATTTTGAAAGTGCCATTTTGTGCTGCCTGTTTAAAGACACTTAGAGTTCCCTTTTATAAAACAATATTGTTCACACCTACAAGTACAACACTAAAAAAAAACTAAAAAAACCGAAAGATTTACAGTAATATTCTATGGCAGAGCAAGCCGCTTCCTTCCATCGTGTCTTCTGTCATCTGCACAGGTGATGCCAACGCTGAGAGAGTCAGTAAAAGGAAAACAATTAAGAAAGTCTTTGAGATCAATTTTGATGAGGAGATTGACTTTGAACTTCACTTCCGCAAAACCCGGGTAGGTTTTTCTTTTTTCCCTGAAGGCAGGACGAGAAGCAATGGGTGGGAAAACAATTAAAGAGGAATCCAACTCAGAACTAGGGAGAGATTTTCAGCACTTCCAATGAAGATGAGCACTGCCCCACTATACTCAGCAATCGACTAGCAGAGTAAACTCTGTAGGGACTCTTTTACTGTTAACAGAGGTGGGCTGCTGCTGGTTCAGACCGGTTCGGGTGGACCGGTAGTTCTGACCACCGACTGGGCCCCCCTCCCCCCCGACGCTATCCCATGCTATATATCTCACTCTCTGGCTTGCTCGCCCCGCCTATGCAGCCCAGCTGATTTCCGTGCCTCGTCCTCTCTACTCACCGCGGCTGCCCCAGAAGGTGTGCTGGAAGTTGCATGCATGAAATAGCCGTGTGTTAGAAGCGGCTCCCATTTTTGGTTCTGGCACTGGGCAAACCGGTTATTAAAGTATGCAAAGCCCACATTACCAAATCTAAATCAGTGCAAAGTGGGATTCAAGATAAAACTTGCCCAGCATTCCTAGTAGAGGATGTTTCTGACGGTTCTGGTTTTCTGGAGTAGAGTAGAGTAGAGTAGAGTAGAGTAGAATAGAATAGAATAGAATAGAATAGAATAGAATAGAATTTTTTATTGGCAAAGTGTGATTGGACACACAAGGAATTTGTCTTGGTGCATACGCTCTCAGTGTACATAAAAGAAAAGATATGTTCATCAAGAATCATAAGGTACAACACTTAATGATAGTCATGGGGTATAAATAAGCAATCAGGAAACAATACCAATATAAATCGTAAGGATCCAAGCAACAAAGTTACAGTCATACAGTCATAAGTGGGAGGAGATGGGTGGTGGGAATGATGAGAAGATTAATAGTAGTGAAGACTAGTAAATAGAGGGAATTATTTGTTTAGCAGAGTAATGGCATTCGGGAAAAAACTGTCCTTGTGTCTATTTGTTCTGGGGTGCAGTGCTCTATAGCGTCATTTTGAGGGTAGGAGTTGAAACAGTTTATGTCCAGGATGTGAGGGGTCTGGAGATATTTTCACTGCCCTCTTTTTGACTCGTGCAGTAGACAGGTCCTCCGTGGAAGGCAGGTTGGTAGCCATGGTTTTTTCTGCAGTTCTAATGATCCTCTGAAGTCTGTGTCTGTCTTGTTGGGTTGCAGAACCAAACCAGACAGTTATAGAGGTGCAGATGAGAGACTCAATAATTCCTCTGTAGAACTGGATCAGCAGCTCCTTGGGCAGTTTGGGCTTTCTGAGTTGGCGCAGAAAGAACATTCTTTGTTCTTTCTAAAACAGGCAGCTACGGTTCTGTCCAAGTCCACCCTCCAAAGCCAAAACAAGAAAAGCAACACCCTCCCAACAGACTTCCATTATGATCCAGACAACCTCACGCGGCTGTTCCTCAAACCGCAAGTCAGGGTAAGGTTTGCTTCTTCAATGTAAGGATCTCGGCAGCGATGCCGACAGCCTGCTGCTCTGGCCAGAAGATTGGCTGAGAGGTTTTCTACCTGAGCCAGTGCATCAGTTCTTTCCATTAGTAGCAGCTTGTCGTGATTCTTTCAAGTTGTTTTCTTTCTGCAGCTCTCGAACCTGCTGCCTCAGGGCTGCTCACCCAGTCACCACGATGACGACGACGAAGTCGGAGAATACGATTACAACAATCCCAATGATACCTCCAATTTCTGTCCTGCGGTACAGGTGAGTTCTGATAATCAGGAGCTTGCTGTGTGTTTGACTGCCATCCTTTCTTATCTGAAATTGGGGGGGCTGGAAACTATAAAAATTGGTTGCTGGTAGCTGCAGGTTTTGTCGGGAAGAAACACTGAGTTCCTGAAGTGTTGAGTGCCGATGTTTGAACTTTCCAAGAGTCCTTGCATTCTTCCTGACTTTCTGGACTAATTACTTGGATCCTTTGCTTCCTGAACTCCTTGATTTGCGCTGCTGGATTTATTACTGGTGTACACAGCGCTGGGCTGGACTATTTGCAGACAGAGGCTGCTTGAGGTGTGTGTGTGGGGGTTTGACATCACTTTGCTCTGGGACTTGCCAGAAACACTGGAGCGTTTGGGGAAATTTGGAGTAATAAAAGGGCGGTTTGAACTACCAGCTGTTTGTGTTATCTCTGTCCCGTGCCCCAAGTCATCACCGGAAGCCAGATTCACTTTGCAACCATTTTACTAACTTAACTTCAGTGATTCACTTAACGCTATGACGAGAAAGGTTATAAAAGGAGACAAAACAAACTTAACAACTCTCTTGCTTAGCAAGAGAAATTTTCATAAGTCACAAGTCAAGGACTACCTGCATTATTATTATTATTTTAAAAAATAATACTGAGAAAGACACACTGTGGACACACTTAAGATTTGACCGTACTCCTGTTCATTTTTCTCCCACTCTTCTTTCTGTTCAGGAGGGCGACAGTGATGATGACAACGAGCCTGTGAAGTTCATAGGTCAGGGAGGGATGTTTGAAATGACAGCCTATCCTACGGGTGGAGATGACCAAGATGGAGGACTTGATGATGGAAAGGTCAAAGGATTCAACATCTCCACTTACGGTGAAGCCAACATGGTAGCTGAGCCTCAAAAGGCAAGTATGAGTTCAGAGTGCACAGTCCCAAAACGGGGTCTCTCCAAATTCCCAATTAGTATCTGAAAAGTGCCCGGTTGGGAAAAAGATGATATACAATACGACTTGACGATGGGTGGGAAGATCTACCTGTGACTTACCCATCGTGCAGGTAAGGGTAAGCTGCGAAGTGGTTAGAATGCAGGATTGCAGGCAAACTCTGCCCACAGCCTGGAATTCAATCCTGATGGGGCTCAAGGTTGACTCGGCTTTCCATCCTTCCGAGGTCAGTAAAATGAGGACCCAGATTGTTGGGGGCGAGAGGCTGACTCTGTAAACTGCTTAGAGAGGGCCGGAAAAGCACTGTGAAGCGGTATAGAAGTTTAAGTGCTAGTCCTTTATCAATATGGAGGTTCCTATTAGCTTTATAATTTTTGCAGAGGTCAACCATCCCAAAGGTGCTTTTTCAGGACTTTTTTGTTGTTTTCTTCTGAAGACGTTTCGCTTCTCCTCCAAGAAGCTTCTTCAGCTCTGACTGGATGATGTTCTGATCTGGGCTCCCTTTAAAAAGCAAGAAGCAGGAAATGGTCCCAGCAAAACCTCTTTTTTTTTTTTTTTTTACACGACTGTGAATTACTTTCATTCACAGTCAGCAAGGCCTGTCCAAACAGTTTTTCAAAGGAATATTTATCAACACAAACCTTATCTCGCTTGGCAAGCTGCCACGTAACTTGTTTCTGTGCAAAATGTGGCACGGAGTCTCTTAGAGTCACGAACAGAACCTTCCACTCTTGGAACTACCGAACAAACGAATGAATTGTTTCCTGCAAAAGCTCCCTCCCCGTTCGCTCCTCTTTTGTTTCCTATGGGAGGGGCCAATCACCTCCAAGGTGTGGCTTTACTCCTGAGTCGACCCTGCTTTCTGAATTGTTCTTGTCTTCTGGCAGCTCTGCGCATGCACATACTGGGAACGGGCTCCAGCCGTTCCTTTGCCTCGCTGCTGTCTATCTCCCTCTCTGCCTCTGACACAGAGCCCTCCTCCGAGCTTTCCCCAGCCCCCAGGATTGACCCATGTTCCTTCCCAACCCCCTCACTGTCCGACTCTGCTGCCAGTTCCGCTGGCCACCGGTGGGCCACAACAGATGGTGGGGAATGGAAGGATTTATATTCCTTGCAGACAGCTGGTCATTTGCATCCTTTTAGATGCAACCGTTAACAGAACTTTACTTTACTTTTACTTTTATTTGATTTATATACCGCCCTACTCCCGAAGGACTCAGGGCGGTGAACAGCCAACAATAAAATACATACATACAAAATTTAAAAAGCAGAGATAAAATCGAATTAAATAGTTTGGCCCAGACAGATTTAAAACCCCAACCAATTTAAAATTGAACATAGATAAACCTCCAAGTGCTTCAAGGACCCTCTAAAAGGATGCAAATGACCAGCTGTCTGCAAAGAATATAAATCCTTCCATTCCCCACTATCCTGTCAGAGCTGAAGAAGCTTCTTGGATGAGAAGCGAAAGGTCTTCAAAGAAAAACCAGAAAGTCCAATGGCCTCCTGAAAAAGCACCTTTGGGACAACCATGAGATGGATGACTGAGAATCTCTACAGAGGACAATCATGTATCTCTATTTGTGTTGTAATTTAGTGAAATTAATTTAGAGCCTTGGTAGTACAGTGGTCTAAAGCACCCTGTTATTAAGAACAGCTGCCTGCAATTACTGCAGGTTCGAATCTCACCAGGCTCCAGGTTGACTCAGCCTTCCATCCTTTCTAAGGTAGGTAAATTGAGGACCCAGATTGTGGAGGCAATAAGCTGACTTTGTATAAATATATACAAGAAGGATGAAGGCTCTTGCTTAGCGCATTGTAAGCTGCCCTGAGTCTCCGGAGAAGGGCGGCATTTAAATCAAATTTAAAAAAATAAAAATAAAATAAAATATATGGTTTATGTTTCCCTCTCTTCATAACTGGACAGGACGCCTTCTGAAGTTCCGTGCTTTTCTCATCTCTGCCAAGCTGAGATGCGCTTGCTTTTTGTGAGAAGAAACTAGCTCGAAACTTAGTTCTAGATTTGTTTTCTCATTCTGTGTGCTTATTCCTCTAGAAAGCAGATTCATTTATTTTAAGTAAGGCCCTCCAGGATTGAATAGCAGTACTTTGAAAGGCAGGGTTGCAGGTTTGTCTTTGGCTTATTATTATGACTCTTCTAACTCTGCCTAATTTTGGATTCCAGGTGAACAAAATAGACATTCAATATGCAAAAACGGCCAAAAAGATGGACATGAAGAGGCTCAAGCAGAGCATGTGGCACCTCTTGACAGACGTCCCCAAAAATCAGACCGAGGAAGAGGTACACATCAGGAAATCTGGTTTTGTTGTCGTTCTTTGTTTTCTCCTTTGGTATCATAGTCGACTTTCTCTGAACTTCTTAAGGCAAAAACCGCACACTTTTAATCAACGCCTTGCAAAAAAAGAAGAACTGCAAATTTTTCTTTTCTTGGAAAAGGGCATCCTGACAACAATGTTGCTCCTCCACGCTTCCATAGACAGTATTAAAAGATTGGTGATTATCACACCTGAAATACTGCAAGTAATTTTGGTCACCATGCTAAAAAAAAGATATTGAGAGTTTGGAAAAAGTTCAGAGAAGAGCAACTAAGGTGATCAAAGGCCTGAAGACTAAAACACAGGAAGAACACTGCAGGATTTGGGTTTGGCTAGTCTAAAGAAAAGAAGGACTGGGGGGGTCAAATTATTCTCCAAAGCACCAGAGGGCAGGACAAGAAACAGTGGTTGGAAACTAATCAAGGAGAGAAGCAACCTGGAATTAAGGAGAAACTTCCTAACAGTGAGGACAATTAACCAGTGGAACAGCTTGCCACCAGAAGTTGTGGCTGCTCCATCACTGGAAGCTTTTAAGAAGAGTCTGTTAAGTGAATCTGGCTTCCCAATTGACTTTGCTGGTCAGAAGTTCCCAAGAGGTGATCCCATAACCCCTGGACACTTCAACCGTCATGAATTTTGATGACATGACCATGGAGGTCCTGGTGGTGTGAAAAACAGTCACAAGTCACTTTTTTCAGTGCCGTTGCAATCTTGAACAGTCAACGAACTGTTGTAAGTCAAGAACTATCTGTACAGAGGAACGGAGTTGGAAGGGACCTTGTAGGTCATCTAGTCCAACCCCCCCGCCCCCGAAGCAGGAGACCCTACGCCATTTCTGACAGATGGCAGTCCAGTCTCTTCTTGAAAGCCTCCAGTGATGAAGCTCCCACAACTTTTGAAGGCAACGTCTGTTCTATTGGTTGATTGTTCCCACTGTCAGAAAATTTCTCCTTATTTCCAGGTTGAATCTCTCCTTGGTCAGTTTCCATCCATTATTCTTTGTCTGGCCTTCGGGTGCCTTGGAAAATAGCTTGACCCCCTTCCTCCTCTCTGTGGCAGCCCTCAAATATTCAAAGACTCCTATTGTGTCTCTCCTGGTCCTTCTCTTCACTGGACTAGCCATTGGCATGAACAGAAGACAGAAGTCCTGCCTAGAAAGTTTATGATCTGAATGCTTTTATTTCAACGTTCCTTCCGCAGAGTGAAGGCACCGAGAAAAAGGTCAACTCTTCATCCATCTCGAGCCCGAAGGTCTTCAGTAGCATCACCAAGGACCTACTTCAGAGGTATTTCCCAGGTGGAATGGGACAACTCACCATGGGGCAACTCGCTGCGGGACAATTTTACAATTCTATTTTAATTATTTAAAATAAATAAATTAGTTCAAATTTTGCCATTCACTTTTCCTTCCCTGTCCCTCCTTTTGCATCCTTTCTTCAATGTGATTCTTTTCCACTATTGCTTTGATATTAGTGTAACAGTGAGTTGTCCCGTGGCGAGTCGGCGGTGGCGAATTGTCCTAAATCAGTGGATGGCTAACTTTTTTGCCATCACGTGCCAGGAAGGGGGAGCGGGGGAGGTTTGCGCGCGTGCCCACACCCATAATTCTATGCACCCCACCTTGTGCAGGCACGCCCCCCACTCCTGGCACGCAGTGGCCTGGTAGGCCCATTTTTCTTTCTCACCTGGCTCCAGTTCCTCTCTATGCATCTGGGGAGGGCGAAAACAGCCTTCCCCACCCCCTTGGAGGCCCTCCGGAGGCCTGAAACAGCCCATTTCTCAACCCCCTGTGGGACAGGAAGTGACTTTTTTGCTGTCCCCAGCCTCCAGAGCTTCTCTAGGAGACTCTTGGCTTCCAGGTTGGTGCAGGAGGTTTTCCAGGCCCCAAATGGGGCGAAGGGGGGGCCTCGCGCTGCCCCCCCTGCACCCTGTTTTGGCTTCCAGGTTGGTGCAGAAGGCCTTCCAGGCCCAAAACGGGGTGTGTGGGGAGGTTGCGTGCATGTGCACAAACCCCCCAGATGCAATGCGAGTGCCCCCGCGCATTCGCCCCCACCATGTATGCATTCATGTGTCCCCTGTATGTGCCCTGCCCACCACACATGTGCTGCAGAGACCCGAAGACCAACTGAACGGTGGGAGGCACACACACGTGTGGTGGAGCTGGGGTAATGTCTGGCGTGCCCGCAGAGAGGGCTCTGCATGGCACACGTGCCATAGGTTCACCATTACGGCCATAGGACATGCCACAGGGAGTCAGAGTAGCACCAGGAAACATTTACACAATGCGGACAGTTTGACCATTTCTCTGCATCTACTCCCAGGTTGGGGAATAATTTATATTTGATCAGCAAGCCTTGCCTTGTAGAGAAAGGATACGTCTGACCATGAAAGGAGGGCTCTTTATCAACTGGCTTCTTCAATTTATGCCCTACCTCAAGGCAGCTGATAACCAGAAAGCAAAGCAGAGATAGTCAGTGGCGGGATCCTGCTGATTTAACAACTGGTTCAGTGAGAGAGTGTGCATACGCGCTTAAAGTGCTGGCACACAGCGCTAAAAGTGGAGCATTTATAAGTTCAGCTGCTTGCCTTCCAAGTCAGCAACGGTAAGTAGAACAGCGGGGGGGGAATCAGCTGTGCCGCGCAATTAAGATGAGCTACAAAGCAGGACAGGATAGAGTTGGCTTTACCGGTTCGCCCGAACTGGACTGAACCAGCTGAATATCATCTCTAGAGGTAGTCCTTGATGTATGACCACAATCGACCCCAACATTCCTGCTGCTTAAGTGAGACAGATGTTAACTGAGTTTCAAGACTTGACTTGCGCGCAGCGGTTAAGTGAACCACTGCAGTTGTTCAGTTAACAATGTGGTTGTTAAGCGGATCTGTCTTCCCCCGTTGACGTTGCTTGTCAGAAGGTCGCAAAAGGGAATCACAACTTGTTCTGTCTTGCAGTCTGCCTTCCGTGATGGCGAAAAACCTGTCGGTCCCATTGGCGTTTGCCTGCCTCTTGCACCTGGCTAATGAAAAGGTGAGTACGATGCGCCATTCAAACACAGGTAGTCCTCGACTTACGGCTGCTATCGAGCCCAACGTTTCTGTTGCTGAGTGAAAGATCCGTTACAATTTTACAGCCTCTCTTGCCGCAGCCTTTAAGTGGAGCACTGCCGTTGTCAAGATAGTAACCCCGTTGTTAAGTGAATCTGGCTTCCCCATTGATTTGGCTTGTCACATGGTGGCCAAAGGGGATCATGTGCTCCCCGCCCCGCCGCCCCGGGAACACTGCAGCCGTCATAAATATGAACCAATTGTCAAACGTCTGAATTGTGACCATGAGGATGCTGCAATGGACATAATTGTCAACTCGCAAAGCATCCCTGGCCTACTTTTGAGTTGCCATAGGCAAAGGGCATGGGAAACCGACAAAGAAGGCCGGCAGCCAAAGACAGGAGCACATTCCAGACATATCTTTCTCAAGGCTGTCTCCCAGTGTTACCCACAGCAGCCGGAGGGGAGTGATCTCTACAGCCCGCGAAATTGCTCTGCTAGCGAATGTGATTGATGACAATAAGTGTGAAAAAAAACTGTTTATAAGTTCCCCTTTTTTCAGCACCGTCTTAACCACGAACTGTTGTAAGTCGAGAACTACCTGTAGTAAGACAGTCATGTGGGAAGAACAGCATCTTTTCAACCTAAATCTCTAACCAGTGGGCGAAACCTTTTCTTTCGCGCCTTCGCCAATGCTGAGAAAAAAAAAAAAAGCTTGGATTTGAGTGGGGACAGCTTTAAAGTTTGACATTTGATTCTTTCCCCTCCCGTTTGTCCCCCAGAACCTGAAACTACAAGGGGTGCAAGATTTATCTGAAGTCTTAGTGCTACAAGAAGATTAACCTGCGCTACCAGACACTCTTCAGCCTCCGAAGAGGGAAATTTATCTTGCCTTTTTGAGTCTTTTCCCCAGCGCATCAAATTCCCTCGGTTCTCCCTGGAACCATACAGGGTATGATCTGCATTAAGATTTCGGCAGTCAAATCTGCTTGCCTTTTAAAAGGAGCCCGGGACGTGTTTTTTTTTTTAAACTCCTCCTGAATTTGGCCTATGTTCCCCACGATCGGTGACCCCCGAGTGCAGAGGGAACCATTTAAACACGCGTGTGCGTTCTTGGCCTTTGTATCCCATTCTGTTTTTATTTTTTTTTAAAAAAAAACTGGTTTTTAGTTTTCCCCACGCTGGAAACCTTTCCGTCTTTCTTTCTAAACAGTTCCTCCCTCCTTTCATTTTTATCAATGTCTTTGATAAAAGACAATTCCTCTCTCCTGTCAAAAAACAGTTCCTCTCTCCTGTCATTTTTATCATTGTCTTTTATATATTTGTATGGATTTTTATTTTTATTTTTAAAGGAATAAACCCAAACCTCTTCTCCGCCTACGGCTTTAATTTGCTTTGAACCTCTGGCGGAGCGGCATCTGCGCCTCCAATGGATGTCTTGTTTGGGTTACGGTTGCGTTTCGCGCTGCGGTTTCGCGTGGGTGCCATGCCGGGAAAAAAAGCCCAAAATTTAAATTTGAAGCCTATCCAGATAAAGCGTCCCTCGCAGAGATAGTTACCTTGATTTCATCAAGCAATAAGGAAGTTGCGCCAGGCGGGGTGACTTCACTCAAAACCAGAGCTCGCTTTGGTTTCTCAAGAATTCTGTGGGACTCCCGTTGCACAACTGCATTATCTAATCGCGTTCTTGGGCACAATCGGTTACCTAACTGCTAGGTTGATGAAAGATACCATCTCCTCCTTTCTGTTAAAACTGGCCAGGCTGTCAGAAGTCGAGCCTGAGCTTTCCTTTCTAGTTTGCAATTTACGGAAGAGCACCTTCCACCAGGACAGGGGTGTCAAATGTGATTTCATTGAGGGCCACATCAGAGTTGTGTTTGACTTTGGGGGGGGGTGCTGGGGGTTTTTGACCGGGGGGGCATGGCTAGCTCAACATCACTCGTGTCGGGGGCACCTATGGTGGCCAAATGCCAAGGCAGGACTTCTCTCAGACCCTCCCTCCCTCTCATTATAATTTTTTTCCTTCCTTCCTTCCTTCCTTCCTTCCTTCCTTCCTTCCTTCCTTCCTCTCTTTTTCCCTCTTTCTCCTTCCTTCCTTCCCTCCTTCCTCTCCTCTCCTTCCTTCCTATCTTCCTTCCCTCCTTCCCTCTTTCTCCTTCCTTCCTTCCCCCTTTCTCCTTCCTTCCTTCCTTCCTCTTTCCCTCCTTCTCCTTCCTTTTTCCTCCTTTCTCCTTCCTTCCTTCCTTTTCTTTTTCCTTCCTTCTTCCTTCTCCTTTTTCCTTCCTTCCCCTGTTTCCTTCTTTTTTCTTCCTTGCTCTCTTCCCATCTTTTTCTTTCATCTTTCTCTTTCTCCTTTCCTATCCCTTCTTGCATGCTCAAATGTAAAAGGGGAAACGTTTCTCCTTTTTTTTTTTGTTTTAAGTTGGTTTTGCTAGCCCTCTGCCAGCAAAAACGGAGCCCAGGTTGACCCACGTGCAGAGGCACTGCTGGCCGGTCCTTTTCTGTTTCCAGGTAGCCCTACAAGCCAGATCTAAGCATCCCTAGATGCTTTGAGGGTGGGGGCGGGGAAGGCCGTTTTCACCCTCCCTAGGCTCCCAGAAAGGCTCTGGAGCCTGGGAAGGGTGAAAAATGGGCCTTCCAGTCCCACTGGAAGTCGGCAAACGGGCCGTTTCTGGCCTCTGGGGGGATGGGGAAGGCTGTTTTTGCCCTCCCCAGGCTCCAAGAAAGCATCTGGCTCCAAGAAAGCATCTGGAGCCTGGGGAGGGCGAAAAACGGGCCTACTGGGCCCACTGTGTCATTGCGTGCCAAAAGGGGGGGGAGCACAGGGGTGTCGCATGCTTGGGGAGGGCAGGGCGTGCTGAATTATGGGTGTGGGCATATGTGGGCGCCACCCCCCCACACTCCCTGTGCTTTTGGCACGCAACGGCAAAAAGGTTAGCCATCACTGTCCTATACCCTTATCCAGCCCTGTTTTCTTTTTCTTTTAAATAATACACTGCTCAAAAAAATAAAGGGAACACAAGCAGAAGACATCCGAGATCTGAATGAATGAAATAGCCTTATTAAATACTTTGTTCTTTACATACAAGTTTATACACTGTTCAAACAACTAAAGGGAACACAAAAATACTGTATGTAACGAACAAAATATTTAATAAGGCTATTTCATTCATTCAGATCTCGGATGTCTTCTGCTTGTGTTCCCTTTATTTTTTTGAGCAGTATATTCATTAAATTTCCAAACATTAAAATACACAGTACAAAAAGAAACATTTTTCAAAGAAACCCTTCCCATCTTTCTCCTTGGAAAGCCCTTTTTTTCAGAGGCGGGGCCGGCCCTGCTCTCCCTCTGAACTTTCATTATGGTGTTTATGTTATGTGTAATGATTTCCCGGGAGCAAACATTCCTCCATCCACAAGTCACGGCTGTTTGTGTATTTTATTTCTCCGCCTGTGCAATCATGCCATGGCCAAAAATAAAACAAAAAAATTAAGAAATAATAACGCGATTTGTACATCGGCTTGTTTGCAAAGGAGCCTCCGGGGAGGGTGGAAGGCAGAGAAGAGAAAAGCAGCCACATGACTGGCGGGAAAAAGGAATTGGGGAAAATTTTCCATTCCTTTTGGCACCCGACTGCGTGAACTTGATAGCTTTTCATGTGATTGTCTTTTGGTTCCTCCCAAAGGAAATTTTCCACCAGCCTCTCTCCCTGATCTCGGGGTTTTTTTTTTTTAATGACTAATTCACCATTGGCACTTCTTGTTAGAAAGTTTCTAAGACCTCGGATGATTCACGTCACTTAAAGAGCCGGCGGCAGATTTCTCTGGCTTCCAGATCTAATTATTACGGCATCTGTTAAATTGTTGGATTAGCCAGGAAGGGTTTTAAAACAACTGCCTGAAATAAAGAAAAAGGCCGAAGGGAGGCAGCCTTTTCTACTCTGGGGCTCCGTGATTTTGCGTTGGACTTCAGGTCTGGGGGTTTTAAGCCATGCTGGCTACAGATTAGTTGGTTTTAAATGATATTCCAACTCGGTTACTTATTGGGAAGGTAAACTGAGGCAGAATCTAGAGCCAGATTTGACTATCACTAGGCAGAGCAAAACCTTGGTTGATTTAACAGATTAATGGAGTTAATGTTTTGTCGCTAAGAGAGACAGTTCTTAAGTGAAGAGACAGATAGGTGGAGAGAGAAAGATGGAGAGAGACACAGACAGAGAACAGGGCTGTTTTGTCACTAAGCAAGACATTGGTCGCTAAGCAGAGTTGGTCGCTAAGCAGAGGGACTTTGTAGGTCATCTCAGGGTTTTAAATTGGTTTTAAATTTTATAAATCTATGTGTTTTAATATGGGTGTACACCGCCCTGAGTCCTTCGGGAGAAGGGCGGTATAGAAATCTAATAAACTTTAAACTTTAAATTTTAGTCCAATCCCACCTCCCCAAGCAGGAGACCCTACACCATTTCTGACAGATGGCTGTCCAGTCTCTTCTAGAAAGTTTCCAGGGATGAAGCTCCCACAGCTTCTGAAGGTATTTGCAGGAGCCCAATCTGAACTAAAGTCGAACTGTTACCAGGAGGGCACAAAACTAACCCAGCAACCTGATTACTCAATTACTGGGTTTTTTTCCCTCTCTTAATTTTACAGGTGCTTTCTTATTTTCGGCCACTACGTTTTAAAACTTAATATCTTAATAAAAAAAAAATGGCATGGTAGCTTAAATAGTTGGCACGCCGCTTGACTCTCTAGAAAGCTTTTGTGAATCGGATCTCTCCGAATGTTTAGTTACCACCTCCTGGCATACAGCATTATTGGTGAGCATCTCGTGTCCTGTTCCTTCGGTGAGGCTCAACTGCTTAGCTTTTTAGGATCAAAAGAGTGAGAGCAATCAACCCATGGATCAGAAGTTGCCTTCGGAAGTTGTGGGAGCTTCATCCCTGGAGGCTTTCAAGAAGAGACTGGACTGCCATCTGTCAGAAATGGTGTAGGGTCTCCTGCTTGGGTGGGGGGTTCGACTAGATGACCTACAAGGTCCCTTCCAACTCTGTTAATCTGTCAAATCAACCAAGGTTTTGCTCTGCCTAGTGATAGCCAAATCTGGCCCTAGATTCTGCCTCAGTTTACCTTCCCAATAAGCAACCAGTTGGAAGATCATAAAGTGGGGGGGGAGGGTCTCTATGAAAAAGGAGAGAGAACCTTGAGCCCCATCTTATATTCCTTTTTTATACTTAACAAAAACGAAAGAGGAAAGTTGGTTGGTCAAGATAAGAGTAACCCTGCCTTGCACCGTAAATCAACCACAAACTTTGTTTGAAATTAGATAACTAGATGCCAGTTGACACTAAGAAACTTTTTTCTTATCCGACATCCTTCTGTAAATTCTCTTTTCAGTTTAGGAATGTTAGAAGCGATCTCGATCAATCCATACAACTGTAGGATAGAAGTTTTCCTACTTTCCAATCTGTAATGACCCTGAATATAGAAAATAAGTCAAATATTAAAATATAAAATAACTGTGTTAGTTAACAAATTGCAAAACCCAGATCACGTGCCCCTCGCTAATTTAATATAAGTGTTCATCCACTTTTACACTTGACTTTTCTTCTAAGAAAATCTATTATCCATGAAATCTGATACAGCTTTTGACTTCCTTCAATTGTTTTGTGGGGAAATCCCTTCCATTCTCTACTAAACGAAAGTGGCTGTTGAATAGCAGGTGACTCTTTATTGTTAAGAATAGCATTATACAATCTGGACTAAAGATGCACACACATATATATGTGCGTGAGTGTATACATAAGAGTATATTAGCTGGACACCCGTGCTTCGCTACGAAACTATGTGATCGGGCGTGATAAATTGACATTTGAAGCCTGAAACTTAATGTAGAATGTGTAACTCCGTAGCATCAGAGCGCGTTAATATAAGGCAACTGGCAGTTGGAACAGAGTTCCTTTCAGGTGGGGAGGGGGAGTAGAACTCCTTAGCATCAGAGCATGTGAATATAATACTGTATCCTTTTTACTTGTGGTTGGTGGAAAGGCAGATGAAGGTGTCAAGACATCTGCAGGATGATTCGGACAGGAAAAAGGAGACAGGTTTCCTCTTCTCCACCTTTTACTCTGCATCACCCAGAAAAATGGACATCAGGTCTTTTCAAGCAGATCCTTTCAACAATGCAATATTAGCTGTCAAATTGTGGCCTTCACATCCTGCGTAGCAATTTCCTCTTAACTGGATGGCCCTTGTTAGAAATGGGCTGTTAAAAGAAACTGGTTCTTTGATTTTTTTCTTCTTCTTCTTCTTCTTTCTTTCTTTCCACATTTCCTGTTACGCATCTTCGAACATCACCTCTTTATACCCATTTTTAAGAAAAAAAGGATCCTAGAGGTTGGTATCTCGACCATTTATTACAAATTCTTTATAAAAATTACAGATTTTTTTTTTTTTTTACAGAGAAACGAGTATAAAAACAACACACTATTAACAGAAACAGCTGATCCAGGTTGAATTCTTGCCATTTAGAAAATCATCTCTAAAATATTTTAAATTTCCAATTGTTTCTATCTTTAATTCTTCAGAGCATGATGTTACTGGGTTTTTTTTTTCTTTTTAAATTTAAAAGACTTGTGTCTTTAAGAGCAGATTGAAACCAATTCAATGACATTTGTTATTCATTTTTCTTCCAAGGCAGGTTGGGTTATCAGTTCCCACCATGTACCCACCCCACCCGCTTAAGAAATCTATATCGTTGAGAAGATGAAACTCTCTTAAGTTTAATACATGATTTTTTAAAAATTTTTTTCCCAAAATGGGAGAATGTGAGAGATCTCATTTGTCCTTCTGAGCAAGTTTTGATTTTCACATATAGACCCACTTAACGTGCTATGACGCAGCCATGACGGATGGATGGTTGGATTGTTAATCATTGTGCCTGAAAGGTCCTGGAAAAACCAGAAAGCTTGCGCTAATTTTGCAACCTTCATCATCCAAAAGGTGTTCGCTCAACACAGCACCTCTGATGAAGAAACCTCTACCAAAACATGATCATCTAAGATTGCAAAAGATTCTTTCCTTCTTTCTTTCTTTCTGTCTGTCTCTCTCTCTTTTGTTTTTCTTTCTCTATTTCTCTCTCCCTCCTCTCTATCTTTCTTTCTCTCTCCCTTTCTTTCTTTTTCTTTCATTCTTTCATTCTCCCTCCCTCCCTCTTTCTTTCTTTCTCTCTCCCTCTTTTTTCCTTTCTCTTTCTTTCTTTCTTTCTTTCTTTCTTTCTTTCTTTCTTTCTTTCTTTCTTTCTTTCTTTCTTTCTTTCTCCATGGTTCACCCAACATGCAGGCCCTGCCAACTTTGAAATGGTTTGATTTTGAAACAACAAATCACAGGAAATCATCCCTTTGTTTTTGGGTCTCGAAGACCTAAATCTCCAGATGTTTCCTGCAAGAGGGGGAGAGTTCCCATCCCACCGAGCAGGAGAAACAATAAAAGTTCCCCCCCCCCCCGCCCGCTTTGTTTTTTGCTCCGAAGGAGAATTCCTCTCTTGATGTCTCTTCCCTCCCTCCGGTGACTCCTTAAATTTGGAATTTGACTGTCCGTTCTTGCAATGCTGTTTATTTACAAGCCTGGTCCTATCCCCCTCCTCCCGAAGGCCGCAACTGTTCGGCTGAACAAAATTCCATTCTCCCAAAGATAAAAATTCCCTCATTCTCAGGCAACATCAATGACCACAAGGAAGCCAGAAGGCGGCTAGCAGACTTAACCAGATTCCCAAAAGGTTTTGGTTAACCTGTGAATGGTCCTTTTGCCCAGTTCCCTGGCAAGGCATAGCTAACCACATTTTTCGACGGCTTGCGTAGCCTTAGAAATGTTCAAACAAGCCCTTCCTGATTCTTGTTGCTCTGAGAACAGACAGCGCTGGTGATTCCCCTGCCCGGAAAGTCCTGGAAATCAATTTCAAAGCCGTCGGCCTCGTGCCAGTTTGCGAGCGAGTGTGAGAACTGTTTTGAGTTGTTGTTGTTTTTTTAAAGAACGAAGAGATGTGGTATATTCAAACTGTAGCTCTTGTCCATCTCCAC
Source organism: Arizona elegans (assembly GCA_022577455.1). Taxonomy (NCBI): domain Eukaryota; kingdom Metazoa; phylum Chordata; class Lepidosauria; order Squamata; family Colubridae; genus Arizona; species Arizona elegans. The sequence continues at coordinate 421,158 of JAKOOJ010000058.1, read as the reverse complement.
AGCGGTCCCAGCAATTCAGCTCCTTCATCCAACTAGCAACCCTGTCCGTCGCCTCTGTCCCTTCTAAGCAAACACTGCTTTTCTTAATTTTTATTATTATTTTGGTCTCCCCACCCCCAAAGGGCCTGGTGGCTCAGCAGACTGATAGCATTGTGATTAACACCACCTGTCTGCAATTACTGTAAGTTCGAATCTCACCAGGCTCAAGGTTGACTCAGCCTTCCATCCTTTCTAAGGTAGGTAAATTGAGGACCCAGTTTGTGGGGGCAATAAGCTGACTTTGTATAAATATACAAAAGGATGAAGGCTATTGCTTAACGCCTTGTAAGCCGCCCTGAGTCTCCGGAGAAGGGTGGCATATAAATAATTTTTTTTTAAAAAAATAGCTTTCTTCGCCTTTCCAATTCCCTGCCCTTTCCTACGAGGACGGACCTATTTCAGGAGTTTTGTCACCGCAGGGAACAGATCTGCTCTGATTTCCCCGACCAGCTTGGCAGGCCGTCGTTCTCCGCCAAAACGGAGACGCAGAGGATTTTCTTCACCGCCTCCCGACAGAGAGGGCAGCGGCCGCTGGTTCTGAAAATCTTCAAGGAGCATCTGGAGCAAAAGCCGGTGTGATGGCAAGGGAACATCATGGTACTGGCCTGGGACGCAAAACAGACCATGCAATCTTCCACAGTGTTTTCTTCAACTCTTTCCTGGAGCTCCAAGCAGGCGGGATCTGCAGAGGCACAAATATTTCAACGGGAAAGTTTAAAACGGGGGTGTCCAGCCCACCTTGCCGACTTTAAGACTGGCGGACTTTTTAACTCCTAGAGGCTCCTTTTTGCCTCCTTGCAGGTTTCCACACCCCATGCTTAAAGCCAACAAGCCTTGCGGATTGTGTGTGCGTCATTGTCACATAATGGCTTTAGAAAAAAATGGAACTTTTGCTCCCTAGAGGGGAACGTATATCCTATCCAGCAGGGAGCCCTCGACTTACGAGCACAATTGAACCCAAATGTTTTGTCGCTAAACGAGACAGTTCTTAAGGAAGACAGAGACAGATGGGTGGAGAGAGAGAGAGAGAGATGGAGAGAGACACAGACAGACAGAGAGAACAGGGCTGTTGTTCACTCCACCGGCCTTCCTCTGCCCTAAAAAAGCCGCACAAGGCCAATTGTCCGGCCTGCAGTTGCTTACCGAGAAGTTGGACCGCTTTGGTTCTTCCGTAGACGTCCACAACGGCCCAAAGAGGAGATTTAACCGAGACGCCGTTGAAGAGGAAGGAGCCTTCGGCCTCAAGGTTGGTGCTGCAGAAAACGCAGCCCCAGCTGTCCACCCAGAAGCTGATAATGGTCTCTTCTTCGATATATTCGTCTGGTAAAACACACGCACGGGTCTTCCCTTGGGCGACCAGGTTTGGGCACACAAACGGAGGCAGGTCGCCGGACTGAAGGCAGGGGTTTTTCCAGGTGAAGCCCACCCGTAGACCCCCTTGCCACTTCTGGTCTTCTTGTAAGATTTTCAACGTCACTTTCTCATAAAGCTCTACGGGCCGGTTGGAGAAGACGATACCGTCGTGGAATGTGTCTACTCTACTTACTGTACAGCAAGATTCGTCCAGGATAACCTGGGATCCTTTGATGTAAGGATGGAAGAACAGCGGACTGTAGGAAGCTTCGAGAAAACACTCCGATTCTGTGGAGACATGAAGCAACACCAATACAAACATAGAAAGGAGAGAGACTAGAAGTCCTCAAGCGAACCCGTTGGCATCAATGAAGAACACAGAATAACAGAGTTGGAAGGGACCTTGGAGGTCTGCTAGTCCAACCCCTGCTCGAGTAGGAGACCCTATACCATTCCAGACAAGTAGTTGTCCGATCTCTTCTTAAAAGCCTCCAGTGATGGGAGCACCCACCACTTTTAAATGCAAATTGTTCCATTGGTTGATATGGAACCAATATCAGCCAATGGAAATTTGGAAATTTCTCCTTAATTCCAAGTTGCTTCTCTCTTTGATTAGTTTCCATCCATTGCTCCTTGTCCTGCCTTCAGGTGCTTTGAAGAATAGCTTGACTCCCTCTTCTTTGGGGCAGCCCCTCAAATATTGAAAGATTGCTATCAGGTCACCCCTATTTCTCCTTAGTTCTAGGTTGCTTCTCTCCTTGATTAGTTTCCATCCATTGCTTCTTGTCCTGCCCTCAGGTGCTTTTGGAGAATACTTTGACCCCACTCTTCTCTGTGGTACCCCTCAGATATTGGAACACCGCTATCCGGTCACCCCTAGTCCTTTTAACTAGACTAGACAAACCCAATTCCTTCAACCATTCTTCGTATGTTTTAGTCTCCAGTCCCCTAATCATCTTTGTTGAAATAGTCTAGATAACTATATAAGGGACTATATGTCAAGTTTCCGAAAGATGCCCTAATTAATTCATGAGCCATGATCCAAACTTCAAAGGAAATATAGTGATTTATTAGGAGCACCATTCTGGCAATACTGGGATGCAGTCAGGACTGATCCCACGTAGATTTACGTTCCCCTATGACCCTGTCTCTCCCCTCCCCCCTGGCCATGTCATAAATCACATTCTCCAATTAACCACTTTGCCTGGCTGTGAAACCTAACACCCTTCTTCTGATTGCGGTCAGGAAGAATGTATGGAATGCACTTCAGTTCTCCCTCCCTCCTGTTCATGGCAACTTGAAAGCTTTGCAAGTTGACACTATAACTATAGCCTTTCCTATCTGCATCTACAATATACTCTGGAACTGTTATGGAGGGGCTGCCTTCACCTTCTTTCTCTCACACGTAACATCCCAACTGAATTGCCTCTTGCTCCTCTGGACTACATACCCTCCTTTTTGGAAATCCACCTCCCGATTACATTCACAGGTACAGCAGAAAAGCCAAGGGAGATGTACAACCACACAATCAAAGCCTCACTTCTTTTTATGTGTCACTCACACACACACACACACACACACACACACCCAGTTGAAGCTTTCCTCACATCGTTGCAGTTGCTACCTTGCCTTTTGGACCGCATCCTGTGGACACCCCTTACTGTGAAGTAGGGTTGGATTAAAAGAAAGTGACCGAGTCATCCAAGAATGATCCATGATCCAAAGCTATGGTGCTTCAGGATGTTGAAGGTGGGTGCCCAACGTTAGGAGATATACTTTATATACCACATTAGTGAGGCACACACAATGGAATATGGAATAAAGTTCTGGTCACCACAGATACCAAGAACATACCGAGTCTCTACCTTGTTTTCCCGAAAATAAAACCCAACTGGAAAATAAGCCCTAGCATGGTTTTTCAGGATGCTCACAATATAAGCCCTACCCCAAAAAATAAGCCCCAGTTAAGATCGTCAACCAGACGGAGGTGTTCAGTGCTGTATTTCTCCCAAAATAAGACCCAACTGGAAAATAAGCCCTAGCATGATTTTTCAGGATGCTCATAATATAAGCCCTACCCCAAAAAATAAGCCCCAGTTAAGATCGTCAACCAGACGGAGGCGTTTAGTACTGTATTTCTCCCAAAACAAGACCTAACCAGAAAATAAGCCTATAATGGGCCTTTTGGAGCAAAAATTAATATAAGACCAGGTCTTATTTTGGGGAAAACACGGTAGAAAGCGTGCAGAGAAGAGCAACAGCGGAGATGATAAAGGATATGGAGGTTAAAAGGTGCGAGGTATGTCTAGACTCTAATCCAACAAAAAGAAGGATTAAGAGGGACCTGGTCATTGTCTTCCAGTACTTAAGGTGTTGCCACAAAGAGATTAACTTACTCTCCAAAGCACCTGAGGGCAGGACAAGAAATAATGGGTGGAAGCTTGTTAAAGAGAGGTCCAACCTAGGAGGTAAGCAGAATATTTGTTGACAGTGAAAACAATGAGTCAGTGGGACAGCTTGCCTCCAGAAGGGGAAGTTCTCAAGAAGAGATTTCACCTGGATGGTATAAGGTTTCCTGCTTGAGCAATGGGTTGGACTAGAAGACCTCTGAGGTACCTGTGATTCCATGTTCTTTTCCGCAATAAAGTTATCTGAATTTATGTTCTATGCTCCGTGCTTTATTACCCTGATGACGATGAGTCATGGCCCCCGGAGGTTCTGCTTAACTTCGTTGGAGGACATCAGAGGGATGCCCATATTAAGAGCATCTGCTGAGTGCCGACTTTGAAAATCCCTAAATCCGTGATTTTTCTGGGGCGCTAAGGAAGATCTGGGAACATTTTGATCTTAAGAGCACTCAGCACCTTCTCAAGCTCCCTTGGGAGAGCAAAACAGGTTTGGTGGATAGAGACCGGAAGCCGTCAAATGCTTTCGAACTGCACAAGGGCCTCATTTTCAGATCTCCTGCCAGCTTTGTAGGAGTTTATTGTCGCAGATAAGGGAAATTGCAGATAAAGGAGTAACGTTTATACTTATGGAAAAATACAGGATAAGCCTCGTGTGGGAATGAATAATAATTAAAAAAAACCAAGTGCATTTAGAGGAAATAAGTCATTGAGTTACTTTCACTTTCACTCTGTCACAGGCGTTAAACTAACAATGCAAGGAGAGGTTAATTTCCCAATAAAACGGCATATGCTAAAGAGACAAGGTTAGAGGTTACACATCTGAACCTTTTCTTGAAGCCAAAAATCCAGGCCAGAGATAAGCTGATTCAGAACAACAGGATAACTAATCCACTAATAACTAATAACTAATCCAACCCCCTGCTCGAGCAGGAGAACCAGTTCAGATAAGTGACTGTCTAGTCTCTTCTTAAAACTCCAGTAACGGAGCACCCATAACTTCTGGTGGCAAGCTGTTCCACTGATTAATTGTTCTCGGTGTTAGGAAATTTCTCCTTCATTCCAGGTTGCTTCTCTCCTTGAGTAGTTTCCATGCGTTGTTTCCTGTCCTGCCCTCTGGTGCTTTGGGAAATAGGTTGATCCCCTCTTCTTTGGGGCAGTCCTTTACTTCATTGGAGGAATGAATTTTGTGCATTCCTTTATAGAATGCTTTTCTATACATATATGGAAGGTTACATATTGGAACCCTTTCTTGGTGCCAAAAATCCTGTCTGTCTATCTAGCTGTCTATCTATCTATCTATCTATCTATCTATCTATCTATCTATCTATCTATCTATCTATCTATCTATCATCTAACTAACTATCTAGCTATCATCTAGCTAGCTAGCTAGCTCTCATCTATAGCTCTCATCTAGCTAGCTAGCTATCATCTACTGGTATATCTATCATCTATCATCTATCTATATTTATCTAGCTAGCTAGCTAGCTAGCTAGCTATTATCTATCTATCTATCTATCTATCTATCTATCTATCTATCTATCTATCTATCTATCTATCTATCATTTAACAATCTAGCTATCATCTAGCTAGCTAGCTAGCTCTCATCTATAGCTCTCATCTACCTAGCTAGCTAGCTAGCTATCATCTATATCTATCATCTATCTATCAGCTAGCTATATTTATCAGCTAGCTAGCTAGCTAGCTATTATCTATCTATCTTTCTATCTATCATCTAACCATCTAGCTATCATCTAGCTAGCTAGCTAGCTCTCATCTATAGCTCTCAGCTAGCTAGCTAGCTAGCTAGCTATCATCTATATCTATCATCTATCTGTCAACTATATTTATCAGCTAGCTAGCTAGCTATTATCTATCTTTCTATCATCTAACCATCTAGCTATCATCTAGCTAGCTAGCTAGCTCTCATCTATAGCTATCTCTCATCTAGCTAGCTAGCTAGCTATCATCTATATCTATCATCTATCTATATTTATCAGCTAGCTAGATATTTATCTATCTATCTAGCTAGCTAGCTAGCTAGCTAGCTAGTTAGCTAGCTAGCTCTCATCTATAGCTCTCATCTAGCTAGCTAGCTATCATCTACTGGTATATCTATCATCTATCATCTATATTTATCATCTAGCTAGCTAGCTATTATCTATCTATCTATCTATCTATCTATCTATCTATCTATCTATCTATCTATCTATCTATCTATCTATCATCTATCTATCTATCATATTATGACATATTGCCTCTAAACAATATGGGGTTTTATTTCTTTCCTGACCCAGAGGGTTTCTAAAATTAGTTGAATTTTGCAAACCCACCAAAAGGCACATTTTGTGTTTGGATTGTTTTTTTTTCTTGTTTTTTTTCTTCCCACACAAGGTTTATCTTGTTTTTTTCCCATATGTATAAACTTTAATCCTTTATTTGCATTTCCCTTATCTGCAGCAATAAACTCATATAAAGCTTTTCTATATATGGAAAAGCATTCCTGTAATGAATGCACAACATTTATTCCTCCAATGAAGTACAGGACTGCCCCAAAGAAGAAGGGGGTCAATTTATTCTCCAAAGCACCAAAGAAGGCAGGACAAGAAACAATGGATGGAAACTAATCCAGGAGAGAAGCAACCTGGAATTAAGGAAAAACTTCCTAACAATGAGGACAATTAACCAGCGGAACAGCTTGCCACCAGAAATTGTGGGTGCTCCATTACTGGAGGTTTTTAAGAAGAAACTGGACAGCCATTTGTCTGAAATGATATAGGGTCTCCTGCCTAAGCAGGGGTTGGACTAGAAGACCTCCGAGGTCCCTTCCACCTCTGTTATTCTGTTGTTCTGAATCAGCTTATCTCTGGCCTGGATTGTTGGCAACATGAAAGGGTTCAGATATGTAACCTCCCAACCTTGGCTTGAAAAGAACCTCTTTAGTATATGCCTATTTATTGGGAAATTAGCCTCTGACAGAATGAAAGTGAAAGTAACTCAATGACGTATTGCCTCTAAACACACTTGGGGGTTATATTTCTTTCCTGACCCAGAGGGTTTCTAAAAAACGAACGTTGAATTTTGCAAACCCACCAAAAGCCACATTTTGTGTTTGGATTGTGGCTTTTTTTTTTTATTCCCCCACACAAGGCTTATGGTATTTCCCCCCATATGTATATAAACTCCAATCCTTCATCTTTAGCTTATCATTTCCTTTATCTGCAACAATAAACTCCTATAAAGCTTCTACACATATAGAAAAACAGTCCTGCACACAATTCATTCCTTTATTATAAAAAGTTTTTTTAATTTTATTTTACAATTACAAAGATAAACATTCCATCTTTCCTTAAGCAGTTTGTCCTCTGGGTACAAGCATCTCTGTGCAACCTCTTTTCACCATATACAACATCATTCAGATTCACATTATTTCTCTAAACTTAATGTTATAATATACTGTGTTTCCCCAAAAATAAGACTCCGTCTTATATTTTTTTGAATCCCGAAATAAGTGCTTGGCCTTATTTTCGGGGAGGTGTTATCATTTTGGGGTGCATGGAGGAAACCAGAGAAAACTCTTCTGCTTCTTCTCCTCCTGCTTCTCCTCCTCCTGCTGCTTCTTCTCTTCCTCCTCCTCCTACTTCTTCTGCTTCTCCTCCTCCTGCTTCTCCTCCTCCTCCTCCTTCTTCTGTTTTTCCTCCTCCTGCTGCTTCTTCTGCTTTCCTCCTCCTACTTCTTCTGCTTCTCCTCCTCCTGCTGCTTCTTCTCCTCTTCCTCCTCCTCCTACTTCTTCTACTTCTTCTCCTCCTGCTGCTTCTCCTCCTCCTCCTCCTCCTCCTGCTGCTGCTTCTTCTCTTCCTCCTCCTCCTCCTCCTGCTTCTCCTCCTATTTCTTCTGTTTTTCCTCCTCCTCCTGCTTCTCCTCCTCCTCCTCCTACTTCTTCTGCTTCTCCTCCTGCTGCTGCTTCCCCTCCTCCTCCTGCTTCTGCTTCTCCTCCTCCTGCTTCTCCTCCTCCTCCTGCTTCTTCTTCTGCTTCTCCTCCTCCTGCTTCTCCTCCTCCTACTTCTTCTGCTTCTCCTCCTCCTCCTGCTTCTCCTCCTCCTCCTTCTTCTGCTTCTCCTCCTCCTGCTGCTTCTTCTCCTCTTCCTCCTCCTCCTCCTTCTTCTTCTACTTCTCCTCCTCCTCCTCCTCCTGCTGCTGCTTCTTCTCTTCCTCCTCCTCCTGCTTCTCCTCCTCCTCCTCCTATTTCTTCTGTTTCTCCTCCTCCTCCTGCTGCTTCTTCTCTTCCTCCTCCTCCTCCTCCTGCTTCTCCTCCTATTTCTTCTGTTTTTCCTCCTCCTCCTGCTTCTCCTCCTCCTCCTCCTGCTTCTCCTCCTCCTGCTTCTCCTCCTCCTGCTTCTCCTCCTCCTACTTCTTCTTCTGCTTCTCCTCCTCTTGCTGCTTCTCCTCCTCTTCCTCCTCCTCCTACTTCTTCTTCTACTTCTCCTCCTCCTGCTGCTGCTTCTTCTCTTCCTCCTCCTCCTCTGCTCCTCCTCCTCCTATTTCTTCTGTTTCTCCTCCTTTTCCTGCTTCTCCTCCTCCTCCTCCTACTTCTTCTGCTTCTCCTCCTCCTGCTGCTTCTTCTGCTTCTCCTCCTGCTTCTCCTCCTCCTCCTTCTTCTTCTGCTTCTCCTCCTCCTGCTGCTTCTTCTCCTCTTCCTCCTCCTCCTACTTCTTCTACTTCTCCTCCTCCTGCTTCTCCTCCTCCTCCTCCTTCTGCTTCTCCTCCTCCTCCTCCTCCTTCTGCTTCTTCTCCTCCTGCTTCTCTTCCCCCTCCTACTTCTTCTTCTGCTTCTCCTCCTCCTGCTGCTTCTCCTCCTCCTCTTCTTCCTCCTCCTACTTCTTCTTCTGTTTCTCCTCCTCCTGCTTCTCCTCCTCCTGCTGCTTCTTCTGTTGCTTCTCCTCCTGCTGCTACTTCTTCTTTTCTTCCTCCTTCTCTTCCTGCTTCTTCTTCTTCTCCTCTTCCTCCTTCTCCTCTTCCTCTTCCTCCTCCTCCTCCTGCTTCTTCTTCTCTTCCTCATTCTCCTGCTGCTTCTTCTCCTCTTCCTCCTTCTCCTGCTGCTTCTTCTCCTCTTCCTGCTTCTCCTCCTCCTCCTGCTTCTTCTGCTCCTTCTTCTCCTTATTTTCAGGAGAGGCTTATTTTAGTGCATGGACTCAAAAGCCCGATTGGGCTTATTATAAGGGGATGTCTTATTTTAGGGGAAACAGGGTATTAAACAATTAAACATTGTAAAGCTCTCCATTTCCTTCTCCATATCTTCTAGTAATAATACCATATTAACCATTAAACATCATCATTCTCATCATACATGTAGAAACAAATTTCATCTTATTTATATTTCTGTCTCAAGGCAGTCTTTCACCAACATCTGGAGATGTCCAGCTTCTCCATTCACCCAAAACAGGATTCTTATTTTATTGAATCTGACCAATTGCTTTTGAAAAGATCCACGTTCAAATTTACTCGGTTCTCCCAACCATCAGCAACTAGGATTCAGGCAGGCTATCCCTGAACATGGAGGTGCTACATCAGCCTTCCAGGAAGAGCACCCAAAGGTGCTTCCCCCCCACCCCCTCAAAAAAGGCAACTGGACTTTCCTGGTTTTTTTCCTTTGAAAACGTTTCGCTTCTCATCCAAGAAGCTTCTTCCGTTCTAAAGAAGTTCTTCTGAACAAGCGAAGAACTGAAGATGCTTCTTGGAGAAGAAGCGAAACGTTTTCAAAGGGAAGAGGAAAAAAAACCCCAAGAAAGTCCAGCTGCCTTTTGTAAAAAGCATCTTTGGCACAATCCCATTGTATACTCAACTCCTACCCTCCAAATGACGCTATAGAGCACTGCACACCAGAACAACTAGACATAAGAACAGTTTTTTTCCCGAACACCATCACTCTGCTAAACAACTAATTCCCACAACACCGTCAAACTATTCACTAAGACTGCACTACTATTACTATCATAGTTCCCATCACTCATATTCTCCCACTTATGACTGTATGACTGTAACCTTGTTGCTGGTATCCTTACGATTTATATTGATATTGTTTCCCGATTGCTTATTTGTACCCTATGACTATCATTAAGTGTTGTACCTTCTGATTCTTGATGAACGTATCTTTTCTTTTATGTACTCCGAGAGCGTATGCACCAAGACAAATTCCTTGTGTCTCCAATCACACTTAGCCAATAAAAAATTCTATTCTATTCTATTCTATTCTATTCTATTCTATTCTATTCTATTCTATTCTATTCTATTCTATTCTATTCTATTCTATTCCATTCCATTCCATTCCATTCCATATTTCTATTCTATTTTATTCTACTCTACTCTACTCTACTCTACTCTACTCTACTCTACTCTACTCTATTCTATTCCATATTTCCATTCCATTCCGTATTTCTATTCTATTCCATAATTCTATTCTATTCTATTCTATTCTATTCTATTCTATTCTATTCTATTCTATTCCATTCCATTCCATTCCATATTTCTATTCTATTCTATTCTATTCTATTCTATTCCATTCCATTCCATTCCATTAATTCTATTCTACTCTACTCTACTCTACTCTACTCTACTCTATTCTATTCCATATTTCCATTCCATTCCGTATTTCTATTCTATTCCATATTTCTATTCTATTCTATTCTATTCTATTCTATTCTATTCTATTCTATTCTATTCCATTCCATTCCATATTTCTATTCTATTCTATTCTATTCTATTCTATTCTATTCTATTCTATTCTATTCTATTCTATTCTATTCTATTCTATTCCATTCCATTCCATTCTATTCCATTCCATTCCATTCCATTAATTCTATTCTATTCTACTCTACTCTACTCTACTCTACTCTACTCTACTCTATTCCATATTTCCATTCCATTCCGTATTTCTATTCTATTCCATAATTCTATTCTATTCTATTCTATTCTATTCCATTCCATTCCATTCCATTCCATTCCATTCCATTCCATTCCATTCCATATTTCTATTCTATTCTATTCTATTCTATTCTATTCTATTCTATTCTATTCTATTCTATTCTATTCTATTCTATTCTATTCCATTCCATTCCATTCCATTCCATTCCATTCCATTTCATTCCATTAATTCTATTCTACTCTACTCTACTCTACTCTACTCTACTCTATTCTATTCTATTCTATTCCATATTTCCATTCCATTCCGTATTTCTATTCTATTCCATATTTCTATTCTATTCCATTCCATTCCATTCCATTCCATATTTCTATTCTATTCTATTCTATTCTATTCTATTCTATTCTATTCTATTCTATTCTATTCCATTCTATTCCATTCCATCCCATATTTCTATTCTATTCTATTCTATTCTATTCTATTCTATTCTATTCTATTCTATTCTATTCTATTCTATTCTATTCCATTCTATTCCATTCCATTCCATTCCATTCCATTCCATTCCATTCCATTAATTCTATTCTACTCTACTCTACTCTACTCTTCTCTATTCTATTCTATTCTATTCCATATTTCCATTCCATTCCGTATTTCTATTCTATTCTATTCTATTCTATTCTATTCTATTCTATTCTATTCTATTCCATTCCATTCCATTCCATTCCATTCCATTCCATATTTCTATTCTATTCTATTCTATTCTATTCTATTCTATTCTATTCTATTCTATTCTATTCTATTCTATTCTATTCTATTCTATTCCATTCCATTCCATTCCATTCCATTCCATTCCATTCTATTCCATTCCATTCCATTAATTCTATTCTATTCTACTCTACTCTACTCTACTCTACTCTACTCTACTCTACTCTACTCTACTCTATTCTACTCTATTCTATTCCATATTTCCATTCCATTCCGTATTTCTATTCTAGTCCATATTTCTATTCTATTCTATTCTATTCTATTCTATTCTATTCTATTCTATTCTATTCCATTCCATTCCATTCCATATTTCTATTCTATTCCATATTTCTATTCTATTCTATTCTATTCCATTCCATTCCATTCCATTCCATTCCATTAATTCTATTCTATTCTACTCTACTCTATTCTACTCTATTCTATTCCATATTTCCATTCCATTCCGTATTTCTGTTCTATTCCATATTTCCATTCCATTCCGTATTTCTATTCTATTCCATATTTGTATTCTATTCTATTCTATTCTATTCTATTCTATTCTATTCTATTCTATTCTATTCTATTCTATTCCATTCCATTCCATTCCATTCCATTCCATTCCATTCCATTCCATTCCATTCCATTCCTCTTGACAAATGTATCTTTTCTTTTTATGTACACTGAGAGCATATGCGCCAAGACAAATTCCTTGTGTGTCCAATCACACTTGGACAATAAAAAAAATATTCTATTCTATTCTACACATGTTGTGCATAGACCATCAAGGTTTGATTTGATGTGAGGATTGAAAATATCCACAGACTTCCAAGGTAGCATCCATCACCCAACCGCTTTTCCTCTAGTATTACACATGCCACTTTACACGCTTTACAAAGGCGTCGGGAAGCGAGTTGCTGCCAATCTCCAGCATTAAAGGATTTAGCGTGCATAGTTGCAAGAAGGGCGGCCGCAGAGCTTCAGTACTCAAAAGTCAAGATGCTCGGCGTCTGTTCAGATAATCATTTCGTTCGAGGGCTTCCCTTCCAAGCTGTGCTGAGACAAGCATTTCAAAGCCAGCTCTGTGTATCCAGAAAGCTACCTTACCGTCATCATCGGAGGGACTAAGGCAGGCTCCCATGGTCGGTTGGGGCTCGGTTGTGCTCTGCTGTGGATTCTGGTTGTCGGCCCCTTGCTTCTCCCTTCCTTTAAACTAGACGGAAGAAGCAACTTCCTATGTTCTCTGAGTCCCACCGAAGAACTCTTGTTTCAAACCGAAAGGAAGGAAGCTCTTTTATACGGCACTCTCGTGAGTTAAACATTAATCATCATTGAGGTTTCTGGGGATGTGTGTGTGTGTCTGTGTGTGTGTCACAAGACACAGCTTTTGTTGTTGCAGTAGGGAATTTCCAACCTTCTCTTTCTCTCTTTGGGGCTGAAATCTGAGCCAGGGTGCAAGCGGCAGCCCTCCCGTTGGCATTGCCAGCACCTGGCTTCTCACCGGAGTGCCCCACCACCACGCACCCCCCCCCCCAAAAAAAATTTTTTTTGAGGCACAAAATTGCTGTTCTGAAATTGGTCTAAGGCTGCAATCAGTTGTGGCGAGAAGCATTTGTGATGGAGACCTTCAGAAGTTGTGGGGGCTGCAACACTGGAGGCTTTTAAGAAGGTACTGGACAGCCACTTGTCTGGTATTATATATGGTCTCCTGCTTGAGGAGGGGGTTTGATTAGAAGACCTCCAAGGTCCTGCTCTTCTCTTCTCTTCTCTTCTCTTCTCTTCTCTTCTCTTCTCTTCTCTTCTCTTCTCTTCTCTTCTCTTCTCTTCTCTTCTCTCTTCCCTTCCCTTCCCTTCCCTCCCCTCCCCTCTTGTTATTTCTATTCTATTCTATTCTATTCTATTCTATTCTATTCTATTCTATTCTATATTTTCTCTTCTTCTCTATTCTGTCTTCTCTTCTCTTCTCTTCTCTTCTCTTCTCTTCTCTTCTCTTCTCTTCTCTTCTCTTCTCTTCTCTTCTCTTCTCTTCCTTTCCCTTCCCTTCCCTCCTCTCCTCTCCTCTCCTCCTCTCCCCTCCCTCCTCTTCTCTTCTCTCTCCTCCCTTCTCCTCTCCTCTCCTCTCTTCCCTTCCCTTCCCTTCCCTTCTTTCCTCTCCTCTCCCCTCCCCTCCCCTCCCCTCTCCTCTTGTTATTTCTATTCTA
>JAKOOJ010000058.1:317500-405000 GCA_022577455.1 Arizona elegans | reverse complement strand
AGTTGTTGACTTACAATCACAGCTGCTGAACCCAAAGTTTCCATTGTTAGCAAGACAGTTGTTCAAGTATGTTTACATTCCACAACCGTTTTCCTGCAGCTGTCTAGTGCAGGGATCTCCAATCTTGGCAACTTTAAGACTGGTGGACTTCAACTCCCAGAATTCCTCAGCCAGCTTTGCTTGTGGACTTCAATTCCCAGATTCCTCAGCCAGCTTTGCTTGTGGACTTCAACTCCCAGCATTCCTCAGCCAGCTTTGCTTGTGGACTTCAACTCCCAGAATTCCTCAGCCAGCTTTGCTTGTAGACTTCAATTCCCAACATTCCTTAGCCAGCTTTGGTTGTAGACTTCAACTCCCAGAATTCCTCAGCCAGCTTTGCTTGTGGATTTCAATTCCCAGCATTCCTCAGCCAGCTTTGCTTATGGACTTCAACTCCCAGAATTCCTCAGCCAGGGTTGGTTGTGGACTTCAACTCCCAGAATTCATCCTAGCACACATCTTAAAACTGCTGAGATTGAGTTACTGAACCTTCCTTTTCCCCACCCATCCCCTTGCTGGCAGTTTGCATCAATCCTTTTTCACATTGAACCAGAATCAGAACAGAGTTCGAAGGGACCTCGGAAGTCTTCTAGTCCAGCCCCCTGCTCAAGCAGGAGATCCTATACCACTTCAGATAAGTGACTGTCCAGTCTCTTTTAAAAGCTTCCAATGATGCAGCAGCCACAACTTCTAGTGGCAAGCTGTTCCACTGGTTAATTGTCCTCACTGTTAGGAAGTTTCTCCTTAGTTCTAAGTTGCTTCTCCCTTTGAGTAGTTTCCATCCATTGCTTCTTATCCTGCCTTCTGGTGCTTTGGAAAGTAAATTGACCCTGTCCTCTTTGGGGCAACCTCTCAAATACTGGAAGACTGCTATCATGTCGCTCCTAATTCTTTTCGCTAGACTAGCCAAACCCAAATCCTGCAACCATTCTTCATATGTTGCAGTCCCCAGGCCTTTAATCATCTTAGTTGCTCTTCTTTGCACTTTTTCCAAAGTCTCATCCGTTTCGATTTGGGGTGAAGAAGAAGCATGAACAAATATGGTCGCAAATCACAGAAATGGGGGCCAACAAAGAGATTGATGCAGGAAAATTTCCATATCCGGGCTCAAAGATAACTTCATGTTTGCCATTTCAAGTGATTTTTCAGCAGTGGTCATTTTTAATGGAGGAGGAGGAGGAGGAGAAGCAGGAGGAGGAAGAGGATCAGAAGGAGGAGGAGGAAGAGAAGAAGCAGAAGAAGAAGCAGGAGGAGGAGGAAGAGGAGAAGAAGAAGCAGGAGGAGGAGGAGAAGCAGAAGCAGAAGAAGCAGGAGGAGGAGGAAGAGGAGGAGAAGCAGGAGGAGGAGGTTGCCCCAAAGAAGCAGGAGGAGGAGAAGAAGCAGAAGAAGAAGCAGGAGGAGGAGGAAGAGGAGAAGAAGAAGCAGCAGGAGGAGAAGAAGCAGAAGAAGAAGCAGGAGGAGGAGGAAGAGAAGGAGAAGAGGAGGAGGAGGAGAAGCAGCAGAAGAAGAAGCAGGAGGAGGATGAGGAAGAGGAGGAGAAGCAGGAGGAGGAGGAGGAAGAGGAGGAAGAGGAGAAGAAGGAAGAAGAGGAGAAGAAGCAGCAGGAGGAGAAGAAGCAGCAGGAGGAGGAGGAGAAGCAGAAGGAGGAGGAGGAAGAGGAGGAGAAGCAGCAGAAGAAGAAGCAGCAGGAGGAGAAGAAGGAGAAGAAGAAGCAGGAAGAGGAGAAGGAGGAAGAAAAGAAGAAGCAGGAGGAGAAGGAGAAGGAAGAAGAGGAGAAGAAGTAGGAGGAGGAGAAGAAGCAGAAGAAGAAGAAGCAGGAGGAGGAGGAAGAGGAGAAGAAGCAGCAGGAGAAGGAGAAGAAAGAGAAGAAGAAGCAGGAAGAGGAGAAGGAGGAAGAAAAGAAGAAGCAAGAGGAGAAGGAAGAAGAGGAGAAGAAGCAGAGGAAAAAGCAGGAGGAGAAGGAAGAGGAGAAGAAGCATCAGGAAGAGGAGAAGCAGGAGGAGAAGCAGAAGGAGGAGAAGCAGGAGGAGGAGGAGGAAGCACAACAGGAAAACAGTGATATTGTCAGTATATAAAGTGTAATTAATCTGGGTTGCATTCAAACAATCCGCATTTGTCTCGCCCTATCTATGACCTCTGGGACTGGCACACTCTCAAAAAGCCAGTGCTTGGCTTCTGGCCCAGGAAAATTGGGTCACTCCTATTTTAAGCATCAAAGTAGAGGACAGCACTGACCCATCTTGGATGGTTCCAAAGAAACTAAGCAGGCCTGAAGCTCATTAGTCCTCGGAGAGGAGAACATGGAGAAATCCCAGGGCTGGAGCTCAGGCTGGGCAGAAGGAGATGCAGATCACGGGGGCGGGGGGGCAGCTACGTTCAGTTCACTTTTTAATTGATTAGACAGTGGACCTTATCAAAAACATACCTGGGCAGAAAAATACCTGAGCAGGCGCGATCAGGCTTTCAGAGTAATCCAAATAAGAAGCCGGAGCAGGGAGTATCAACATTACCTTTATTGTAAGGTTATAGCAGAAATCTGAAAGCTTTTTCTCCCCTCCACTTTACTCTTTGAGAAAGTAGGGAGGGTCCCTTCTGAGAGCCTGTGGAGATTGTCCATCCTCCAGGTCATGGTTGTCCCAAAGGTGCTTTTTCAGGAGGCAACTGGACTTTCTGGTTTTTCTTTGAAGACATTTCACTTCTCATCCAAGAAGCGTCTTCAGCTCTTGACTGGTTGGTGGGGAATGGAAGGATTGATACTCCTTGCAGACAGCTGGTCCTTTGCATCCTTTTTGAGGGTCGTTGAGGCACGTTGAGGTTTATCTATGTGTCTTCAGGGTCATCTGAGTAATGCAAATGGTTCCTGTTGTCTGCAATTTTTCTGAAAATCCCACACCATTAGAAGGGTGTTTTATCTATCCCAGATTGCATCCTTCCATTTCCCACCATCCAGTCAGAGCTGAAGAAGCTTCTTGGATGAGAAGCAAAACCTCTTCAAAAGAAAAAAAAAACCAGAAAGTCCAGTTGCCTCCTGAAAAAAAAAAACACTTTTGTGGGACAACCATGATCTGGATGACTGAGAATCTCTACAGGCTTTTAGCTATGCAATTTGGGATGAACCCCTTTCAGTTCTCGAAACTCTAAAATGATCAATATGGGCTTCCACGTGTCACATCTGGATCTCCATGGTGGACGTAGAAGAGACGCACAGATGGCTGCTGATGTTCTTGCACGGGGGCATCTCCAAACTTAAGACTTGTGGACTTCAACGCCCAGAATTCCTTAGCTACCATTTTGGAAGTCCACAAGTCTTAAAATTGCCTGGTCTTGCACACAACTTTCGATCCATCTAACGTGGACAGTGAAGTCTAGATTTTCCAAGGCCCTCATCAATTTCCCCTGTTCTATCTATCTCATTCAAAAACGTTAAGGAGAATGCAACACTCCTTGTGTTGGGTGTTGGCTGCTCTTTAGTTGTGATCCTACCAATCCATCAGATAGAAAAGGTGTGACGTTGGCCAGATAAAAGGACAAGCTTGAGAAGATAATCTCAGAAGCCTGGGTTCCAACCACCTTCAGAAAAGTAATTCCAAAGAAATGGACTCTTAATATTTTAAACCAGTGTTCGTCGATCTCAGGAACTTTAAGATGTGGGGATGTCAATCCCCAGGGAATTCTGGGTGATTTCTTTTTCGACTCCCAGAATTCCCTGGGGACTGACTTCCCCACGCCTTAAAGTTCCTGAGATTGACAAACACTG
Organism: Arizona elegans; assembly: GCA_022577455.1. Taxonomy (NCBI): domain Eukaryota; kingdom Metazoa; phylum Chordata; class Lepidosauria; order Squamata; family Colubridae; genus Arizona; species Arizona elegans. Next base: position 401,204 of record JAKOOJ010000058.1, on the reverse strand, counting down.
GTTTAAAATATTAAGACAGTTAATAAGTTAATAATAATAATAAGTTAATAAGTTAATAAAAATAATGTTAATAAATTAAGTTGCTGAGGTTTATCCAAATGGCCAAAAGTTTCTTCTTCCGAATAGATTAGCTCTCTAATCAAATCTGTTTTTCTCCTTTCCTCTTCTTGATTCAGTCTTGAAGACAATTCGACTTTTAGTTACTGTTCGTTTTGTCTCGCTAAGATTTTTCTCCCTTCTTTTTAAAGCTTTTAAACTGACTTCTACTTATTTTTTCCCCAATGAGAAAGAAGAAGAAAAGGACTTCTACGATCTATTTTTGGCCAGGCAAAAGGAACACTCCTTTAAAGGTTGAGTGACGTTGAACAACAAATCGAAGTTTTGTTCAAACCAAACAGCAAAACAGTGGAAGATAAGATTATCTGCAAGTTATTTACGCGCATTAAATTTCCCCAAGTTATTCATTCTATTTTGTCCCTTCGAGTCAATATTGACTCCAGACAATGGCCTGGGCAAGTCCCTGTAATTTTCTTAGTCAGATTTCAGAAGTGATTTCCCATTATCTGATTCCTAGGGCTAAGAGAGAGATGGACTAGGCCAGGGGTCTGCAACCTTAAATACTCAAACAGCCATTTGGACCCGTTTCCCACAGAAAAGAAAACACAGGGAGCCACAAAACCTGAGTGGGCGTGGCCAACTCAATGTCACTCACTTCCACGGGTCACATGACTCCTCCCCTTAGCCACGCCTACCCAGCCAATCATTAGGGCAGAGAACCAGTTGTTAAAAAACACCGGGAACCACAAAATCCTTTTGACATCTCTCTCTCTCTCTCCTCCCTTCCTCCCTTCCCCCTCTCTCTCTGTATCTTCAGGGCCTTACGGAAAGTACGGAGGTCTGGGATCAGTCGTATTTCTGTATCTCGCCTGGACTACTGTAACGCTCTCTACATGGGGCTCCCCCTGAGGAACACCCGGAGGCTCCAACTGGTCCAGAATGCGGCCGCGCGGGGGATTATGGGAGCGACTTGGCACTCCCATGTAACACCTCTCCTGCACGAGCTGCACTGGCTCCCGGTGGTGGTCCGGGTGCGCTTCAAGGTATTGGTTCTCACCTTTAGAGCGCTCCATGGCTTAGGGCCAGGGTATTTATGAGACCGCCTTCTGCAACCGATAACCTCCCACCAGCCAGTTCGCTCCCACAGAGAGGGCCTCCTCAGGGTGCCGTCAGTCAAGCAATGTCGGCTGGCAGCCCCCAGGAGGAGAGCCTTCTCTGTGGTGGCACGTACCCTCTGGAACAATCTACCCCCAGAGATACGAGTGATCTCCGACCTCCGGACTTTTCATCGGGCCCTTAAAACCTATTTCTTTCAGTTCGCCGGGCTGTCCTGATTTTATGGTTGGTTTTAAAATTTGATATGGATTTTAATTGAAATGTTTTAAATTACGGGCCAAATTTATTTAATTATTTTAAATCTATTTTTAACTTTTGTGTATAAATGTTTTTTATGTTGGCTGTTCACCGCCCTGAGTCCGAAAGGAGAAGGGCGGTATAGAAATCTGAAAAATAAATAAATAAATAAATAAATAAATCCTTAGCTCCTTTAACCATTCATTGTATGGGTTTCGCTTCCAGACCCCTAATCATCTTTGTTGCTCTTCTCTGCACTCTTTCTAGGGATGTTTTTGTGTTCTGTATTGTAGTCACCAGAACTGGACACGGTGGTCCAAGTGCGGCTTCACTAGTACAGTTTAAGGATGTTTCACACCTGGGTTTGGGATGAGGTAAAGGCTCCATCTGGGGATCCAACGGAATAACGCAATTGCCATGCCTTCATCAGGCTAAGTTTAGGTCCAGAGGTCGACAATCCATGTAGGAATTTCAACCAGCTTGTTGTGGCCTATCGGCCGCCAGCCCCTCCAACAGCCGAATCAGAGGAGGAGGAAGAGGCGTGGGAGTCGGGGTTAGCATCAAGGCAACCTGAGAGCTCCGAGGGGGAAGAGGGAATGGAGCTGGCAGAGAGAAAGAGAGAAAGAGAGAGACAGAGCCTGGGCCGTCCGTCAGCCCTCAGATGGAGAGTCAACAGCCCCCTGGTCTGGAGTGGCTGATGAGGAAGAGGAGGAACAGCTGGGTCCAGTGCCTGATATGTGGATTTACAGAAGGCAGAGGAGAGGAGAGCAGTGGAAATCTATGGGCCGGTCCTTGGGGCGGAAGAGCCACCGCTGCTAACGAAGCCCCACCCTAGCTTTGAGGATAAAAGGCAGGGGGTAGAGATGAATAGATGTGGCAGAACTATTCATGTCCTGGCCGGATGGACTTGTTAGCCTGACGTGAAAGAGAAACTTTTTGCCAGGGCTGCTGGTGCTCCTAATAAAGGAATCTTTGAGTTAAACTTAAGAGGGTTTGTCGTGTTTGACAGCTGGGTCAGAACAGCTTCACGCAGCCATTTGAGAAGGACACGGGCTATTTTTCATTGCAAAAGTGAAAGTATGCTCAACCTTGATAAATATTAGTCAACAGTGCTGTTGGCATTTTTTCAACCTGATAATTTTATTTGCAAAAGGCACAGGGCCTCCCAAGCTGGAAATTTACTTCAAACATGAAGATAACCTTCAGCCTTAAAAGCCAGGGATATACAGGTAGTTCTCGACTTATAACCATTGGTTCATGACCATTCTAAGTTACAGCAGCACTGAAAAAAGTCAGTTATGACCATTTTTTTCACATTCATGATCGTTGCAGTGTGTTAAGGAATTCGCAGAGTAACCCTTGAGTAGCAAGGGTGTGCGCGTGAAAGCGATTGAGAGTAGTTACGAATAAACACAGTCAACACACAGATACACTGAGTTGTGTTTACTTTCAGGAAATAGTAAGGCACAGTCCAATAAACAATCCAGGTCATACACATATAAAGCAGGAGATAACCAAAACGACAGTCCAGGGATAATCCAATAACAAAGTCTTCTTACCAGTCGTCGTAGTCATTCACAATAAACAGTTCTTCTGGATTTGCAAACAGTAGCATGCAGAGATATCAGAGAGCAAGAACAGCAAAGAGAACAAATCATGTTTCTTAAGGAGATTGGCTACCGAGCTAACCAATCAGGACACAGTATGATGCCATACAGCAGTCTTAACGCTACATTGATGGTTTATATATTGCTAACCCAACAAGGTAGGTAATAGTCATTTCCTAACACAGCGTCCCCTGGGTCACGTCATCAAAATTTGGCCACTTGGCAATTGGTTTCATATATATGGCAGTTGCAGTGTCCCAGGGCCATGCAATCCTCTTTTGGGACCGTCTGACAAGCCAACAGGGAAGTCCTGATTCTCTAAACAACTGTGTCACTTAACTTAACAGGTGCAGTGATTCACTTAGCAACCCTGGCAAGAAAGGTCTCAAAAGGGGGCAAAATTCACTTTTTAAAAACATATCAACAGAGTTGGAAGGGACCTTGTAGGTCATCTACTCCAACCCCCACCCACCCAAGCAGGAAGACCCTCCACCATTTCTGACAGAGGGCAGCCAAGTCTCTTCTTGAAAGCCTCCAGTGATGAAGCTCCCACAACTTCTGAATAACAGAATAAGAGAGTTGGAAGGGATCTTGTAGGTCATCTAGTCCAATCCCCCACCCAAGCAGGAGACTTTACACCATTTCTGACAGATGGCAGCCCAGTCTCTTCTTGAAAGCCTCCAGTGATGAAGCTCCCACAACTTCTGAAGGCAACTTCTGTTCCATGGGTTGATTGTTCTCACTGTCAGAAAATTCCTCCTTATTTCCAGGTTGAATCTCTCCTTGTTCAGTTTCCATCCATTGTTCCTTGTCTGGCCTTCAGGTGCCTTGGAGAATAGCTTGACCCCCTTCCTCCTCTCTGGGGCAGACCCTCAAATATTGGAAGACTGCTCTCCTGTCTCCCCTGGTCCTTCTCTTTCCTAGACTAGCCAGGCCCAGTTCCTGCAACCGTTCCTCGTAGGTTTTAGCCTCCAGTCCCCTCATCATCTTGGTTGCTCTTCTCTGCATTCTTTCTAGAGCAATGGTGGCTAACCTTTTTGCTGTCGCGTGCCAAAAGTGGGGGGGGGCGTAGGGGGTCACGCGCACATGTGCCCACACCCATAATTCAATGTGCCCCATGCATGCGCTTGTGACCTCCCACGCTTTTGGCACATGGTGGCACGGTAGGCCTGTTTTTCGCCCTCTTCAGGCTCCAGAGGCTTTCCTGGCGCCTGGGGAGGGGAAAAACAGCCTTCCCTATCCCCCAGAGGCCCTCCGGAGGCTGAAAATGGCCTGTTTGCCAACTTCTGGTAGGCCCGGAAGGCCCAAAAATCAGTTGCTCATGCGCACCGGAGCTGACCTAGGGCAACACCCGCGTGCCCACAGGTGGCACGCGTGCGATAGGTTTGCCATCACTGTTCTAGAGTCTCCACATCTTTTTGATAGTGTGGTGACCAAAACTGGATGCAGTATTCTAGGTGTGGTCTTACTAAGGCTTTATAGAGTGGTATTAGTACCTCCCTTGATCTTGATTGTATCCCTCTGTTCATGCAACTTAACCACCGTCTCGCTTAACAACAGAAATGTTGGGCTCAATTATGGCCGCAAGTTGAGGGCTACGTGTATTTTTACTGCATGAATAATGGAATAGATTCTTATAAGAGGAAATCGATGGTCACCAGATAATCTGGAAAAATATGGCTCCAATCCCTTTGAAACAGGACCAGGTGGGGAAGTCCAGATGGGTGGGGCTGCCAAACCTTCTAAGTGAACTTCGATTTTTCTGAGAAGTTACACTCAGGTTACTTTTCAAGAGTGCAAAGTCTTTGACCTCAAAAAGGCAACTATGCAAATATCATGTGCTCTCTTATCTTAGAAAGTGAAACCGAAGTAGAGAGTTGAGGTCTTTCTATATACGAAGTCCGGCTGCCAACAGGAGTGTGCCTTAAAGCAACGGTTGCAGAAGTTGATGGAGTTGGTTGAAATGGCGAACTTGACTATTTGGATCAGGGGTGAAATCCAGCAGGTTCTGACAGGTTCTGGCGAACCGGTAGCGGAAATTTTGAGTACTTCACAGAACCGGCAAATACCACCTCTGGCTGGCCCCAGAGTGGGGTGGGAATGGAGATTTTGCAATATCCTTCCCCTTGGAGTGGGGAGGGAATGGAGATTTTGCAATATCCTTCCCCCAGGAGTGGGGAAGGAATGGAGATTTTGCAATATCCTTCGCCCCGGAGTAGGGAAGGAATGGAGATTTTGCAATATCTTTCCCCCAGGAGTGGGGAGGGAATGGAGATTTTGCAGTATCCTTCCCCTGCCACGCCCACCAAGCCACGCCCACAGAACCGGTAGTAAAAAAAAATGGATTTCACCACTGATTTGGATGAAAGAAAAGAGCATTAAGCACTTTTGTTTCCACATGGAGACCGCTTCTGAACTTCGTGCTTGAACTGGAAAAGAATGAACGTTTGATTTTGGGTTTTACCGATTAGATTGATAGATCTTTCTAGAAACAGCTTGCTCACATTACTATCAAAAAACAAAAAAGTTGTGATTCGATGTTAATGCCTTATTTTACTGCAACAGAGAGAGCTGAAAGTCTGTTTCTTTTTCTTTTTTCTCTTACCCTTCCTCACTTCCCTTCCCCCTTTTCCTCCCCACCGTTTCCCTATCCTGTTTCCCCGAAAATAAGACATCCCCTGATAATAAGCCCAATCGAGCTTTTGAGTGCATGCATGAAAATAAGCCCTCCCTGAAAATATTTAAACACAGAGCTGGAAATCAGGTAAGACGGCAAGAGGAGCCCCATTTTGCTCCATGCACCCCAAAATAATAAGACCTCCCTGAAAATAAGGCCAAGAGCTTATTTCAGGGTTAAAAAAAAAATAGAAGACAGGGTCTTATTTTCGGGGAAACACGGTATTTACTTTTGTGTTTTGTATCTTATTTGATAACTCAATAAAAATGTTAGGAATGCCCCTAAAAACAGGGATTTTCAAACGTTGTGGTTTTGTAACCCCTCACCCCTGCCAAAGAAATACCTTTGTGTGACTTCCTCATGAGCAAAATTCTTTCGTTTGGCAAGAAGCAACTTTTCATATTTACATTCCATTCTGTATCTCAGCAAACAAAACAAAAAAAACCCCACAACTGTGTTTTACTTTTAAAGCAAAACAAAAGCTACTCTAGAAAAACCCAAATTTGCTGCTGAGTAGGAATGATTTCTGGGCAGTGACCCTGTGAAGGTTGCCCAACCATCAATACCTCTAATTTTGCAGGTGCAATTGTTAGGGATCCCCACTTAAAAGCATCTGTGACAGAGGTTCATTGGAATTCTGTCTATGTGCATCCAGATCAGGGGTCAAATGCTCCCAGTTTGGACCGGATTGCCCGATCCGGTAGCGATGGAGGCGGGTGGTTCGGAGAACTGGTAGCAAAAATCCCTGCGCTCCCCCCACCATGCCCAGGTCAGCCGCACGATCATCAGAGGCTTTTTTTTTTTTAACTTTTAAAAGCATTTTTTCTACAACCTCTTCTGACAAAAAAATGCTTTTAAAAGTAAAAAAAAAAAGCCTCTGATGATTGCGCGGCTCAGCTGGGATCGTCAGAGGCTTTTCAAAGCATTTTTTTCTGCAACCTCTTGGCCGAAGAGGTGGTTAAAAAAAAAGCTTTGAAAAGTCTCTGACGATCCCAGCTGAGTTGCCTGATCGGCAGAGAGGCTTTTCAAGGCATTTTAAAAAAAGCCTCTCTGACAATCCCAGGTGAGTTGCCTGATCGGCAGAGGCTTTTCAAAGCATTAAAAAAATGCTTTGAAAAGTATTTTTTTAAAAAAGTTGGCCACGCCCACCCTGTCACATTACTCCCTACCAAGCCACGCCCACAGAACCGGTAGTAACAAGTTGTATGGGAGCACCATGCAGCTCCCGTAACTACTCGCACGGCCGCATTCTGGACCAGTTGGAGCCTCCAGGTGCCCCTCAAGGGGAGCCCCATGTAGAGAGCGTTGTAGTAGTCCAGGCGAGAGGTGACGAGAGCGTGAGTGACTGTGCACAGGGAATCCCAATCAAGAAAGGGCTGCAACTGGCGGATCAGGCGAACCTGACAAAAGGTCCCCCTGGTTACAGCCGTCAGATGTTCCTCCAAGGACAGCTGTGTATCCAGGAGGACTCCCAGATTGCGAGCCCTCTCTGTGGGGGCCAAAGATTCGCCCCCCAATAGTCAGTGATGGAGTCAACTGACTATATCGGGATGCTGGGAGCCACTCAGTCCTGGAAGGGTTGAGCTTGAGCCTGTTCCTCCCCATCCAGATCCGCACAGCCTCCAGGCACTGGGACATCACTTCAAGGGCATCGTTGGGGTGGCCTGGGGTGGAGATGTACAGCTGGGTGTCATCAGCGTACTAATGGTATCTCACCCCAAAGCCACGGATGATCTCACCAGCGACATATCCTAACAGCAGCCAGGATTGTATATGCACAATACTGGAAAAATCCAGAAACCCCTACAGATAACATTATAATAATAATAAAAAAAATTCTGAAATGTGCTGAAATGGATAGCTTAACCCTAAAAATCAAAGGAAAAGAAGACTCGGAATATTTTATAAAATGGGGACTATCCTGCAAATGGTTAATTGACAGAGACTGAGGTGAGAGGAGTGGATTTATGTGAAATATGGACTACATGAGAAAGAAAAACTAATGAGTAAATATTTTGATAGTTATATAATCGATACTATAACTTTTCAATAACGATTGATATTATTGCATATATGTTTATGTATATACAGAGATGGGTTGCAGTTCTGACCAGTTCTGGAGAACCGGTAGCGGAGATTTTGAGTAGTTTGGAGAACCGGTAGTAAAAATTCTGACTGGCCCCGTCCCCATCTTTTCTCTGCCTCCCAAATCCCAGCTGATCGGGAGGAAATGGGGATTTTGCAGTAACCTTCCCCTACCACGCCCACCATGCCACGCCCATTAAGCCACATCCACAGAACCGGTAGTAAAAAAAATTGGAAACCCACCACTGTGTATATATGATTATAATGATTATGATGATGTTTATATGTTAACACTTTGGACACCTGGAAAACACCCTGTTCAACATAGAAATGGAATATGTGATATAAAACAATAAAATAATATTTAACAATTATATAAAATATTGGTTTAACAGCCCCCCTCTTCTTTCTACATCTATTTTTCTATCAGGAGATATTTTCTATATCCTTTTAATTTTGTATTTCCGTCGGTACTACTTATTTTTCTTTTTTTTTTTCTCTGATGTTATAAGGGCAATGATTAACACCAGCTGCCTGCAATTACTGTAAGTTCGAATCTCCCCAGGCTCAAGGTTGACTCAGCCTTCCATCCTTTCTAAGGTGGGTAAAATGAGGACCCAGTTTGTGGGGGCAATAAGCTGACTTTGTATAAATATACAAAAGTATGAAGGCTATTGCTTAGCGCATTGTAAGCCGCCCTGAGTCTCCGGAGAAGAGCGACATATAAATCAAATTAAAAATAAAAATAAAATAAAAAATAAAAGTTCTGCATATGACCACCGCACCTGACACAAAAGAATATACAATATTATAAGACATGTGCTATTAGCCTTAATTGATTGTTATTATTATCCAGACTTTTAGTAAGTAGAGAGTCTCGCATGTCACCTGAACTTTTGCATAACTCTGACTGAAAGTCAACATGTGGGGGCAATAAGCTGACTTTGTATAAATATACAAAAGTATGAAGGCTATTGCTTAATGCATTGTAAGCCGCCCTGAGTCTCCGGAGAAGGGCGGCATAGAAATCTAATTAAAACAACAACAACAAAAAAAAAAAAACATACTTTTAAATTCTTTGGTTTACTTTTTCCATTTTTCTTTCCTGGTGGTTTTTTTTTTTTTTTAAAAAAAAAACAGTTGTGAGTTATAGAATCCCAATTTTACTCAAGGAATGAAATCCCCAGCCCTACCCCTAGCCTTTAGAAGAAACTGGACTGATTTTGGAGAAGCGATTCAAAGTTATTTCCTGTGAAACAGAGCAGTGGGGACTTCAAAATCCACCATTCATATGGCTTCCTGGCTCCCTCTTCCGGTCGGTCACTGCAACAGTGACAGCTTCCATAATTTTCTTAATATTTGTTAATCTCCCTTTCCTAAAACGGCTTTCTTCCAAATATACTGTAGAAAGTTAGCACACGCCCCCTCTCCTAGAAGAGTACAATATTTTAGGAAATATTTAAGAAAAAGTCTTTCCCCTTTTTAAATGGAAATTTTAAATTTGGTTTTAAATTATTTGGGGTTTTAAATTTGTTCAGCCAAATTATTTAATTCGTTTTAGATTATTTTAAATTTTGTATCTATATGGTTTATTCTATGGCTGTTCACCGCCCTGAGTCCTTCGGGAGTAGGGCGGTATACAAATTCAATTAAATAAATAAATAAATAAACAAATAAATAAATAAATAAATAAATAAATAAATAAATAAGGCAGAATATTAGATTTCCTTAAAGGACAAACAGGGACACAGTGGCTCAGTGGCTAAGATGCTGAGCTTGTCGGTTGAAAGGTCGGCAGTTCAGCGGTTCGAATCCCTAGCGCCGCGTAACGGGGTGAGCTCCCGTTGCTTGTCCCAGCTTCTGCCAACCTAGCAGTTCGAAAGCAGGTAAAAAATGCAAGTAGAAAAATAGGGACCACCCTTGGTGGGAAGGAAACAGCATTCCATGCGCCTTTGGCGTTGAGTCATGCCGGCCACATGACCACAGAGACGTCTTCGGACAGCGCTGGCTCTTCGGCTTTGAAACGGAGATGAGCACCGCCCCCTAGAGTCGGGAACGACTAGCACATACGTGCGAGGGGAACCTTACCTTTAAAGGAGAAACATGCTCTAGGAAAGCAGCCCCCACCTTTCTCAATAGCCCCAGCAGGACTGGGCCAGCCTATCTACAAGACAAAAGACCTTCAGCTCCAGGCTGATTAAGATTAAGACATGACCCTCCAGGACATTATAGGATTATCTAGCAACAGGGCTCACTGCATTACAAAAATCTCCTAAGGACATTGGATCACCCAGCGAGCTTCAACCAAACTTGATTCAGACAAACATGGCCTCACATGGCCCCATGGGAGTCTGACTACATCCAGTAGAATACATTTCTTGCACAGGAACAGGAAGCTCAAGGGCAAGGCACAAGAGAAGGTATAAAAGCCACCCACTCTCAACTCCATGCGTTCAGCTGCCCTGGACCTCAACCCCATGTGATTCTGCTTCATCAATAAACCATCTTTCCAATCAGCGTCCATGTTTCCTGTGCCTTTCTCCCCGCTTGGAACGGAACCAGATGGATATTTCTTCCAACAATACTCACATATATTCATGGGATCCAAGGTAGTGGCAGCCAAGAGAGAGGGTCAAAGAAATCACATTGTTGGTTGCCATGACCAGATTGAAGAGCTGGCTTTTTTTTCTCACCATCCAAATGAAGATTTACATGCAGAGGACGGCTCTATCTGTAATAAAAAGCATATAAAACTATTGTTAAATAAACATGGATCAGTCCAGGCATTCAGTCAGTATGTGGAACTTTCTTTTTCCAGCAAATACTTCTCTATTTAACAATATTAGCACACCTAAAATCCTGCATCTAGTTTTGGTCCCCACACTATAAAAAATATGTTGAGACTCTGGAAAGAGTGCAGAGAAGAGCCTGGTGGCGCAGCAGACTAATAGCCTGTTATTAACTTTCAGCTGCCTGCAATTACTGCAAGTTCGAATCTCCCCAGGCTCAAGGTTGACTCAGCCTTCCATCCTTTCTAAGGTAGGTAAATTGAGGACCCAGTTTGTGGGGGCAATAAGCTGACTTTGTATAAATATACAAAAGTATGAAGGCTATTGCTTAACACATTGTAAGCCCGCCCTGAGTCTCCGGAGAAGGGCGGCATATAAATCGAACCAATAAATAAATAAATAAACTTCAAACAATCGCTGAACAAATGAGCTTTGGTGGCTCAGCAGACTAATTAACATCCACTTACATCTGCTGCCTGCAATTACTGCAAGTTCGAATCTCACCAGGCTCAGGGTTGACTCAGCCTTCCATCCTTTCAAAGGTAGGTAAAATGAGGACCCAGTTTGTGGGAGCAATAAACTGACTTTGTATAAAATATACAAAAGTATGAAGGCTATTGCTTAACGCCTTGTAAGCCGCCCTGAGTCTCTGGAGAAGGGTGGCATATAAATCAAATTAAAAAAAAAAAAAAAGAGCAACCAGGATGATTAGGGGACTGGAGGCTAAAACATATGAAGAATGGTTACAGGAACTGGGCATGGCTAGTCTAGGGCAAAACAGTCTTTTTTAGATTTAGCTGTGTAGATGAGTTTTATAAATTTTATAGATTTAATGCTCCGAATGCTATGCTATATTAATTACCATATTCATGGTTGAATGCCGAGTGGTCCGGTGGCCTAGAGGTGGAGGTCTCACCTCCCAATCCGGAGGCTGTGATTTCAATTCTAGGTAGAGGCAGATATTTCTCTCTCTGGGCACGCTGAGAATATATCTGCTGAACAAAACTTTTCATTGGCAACAGGAAAGGCATCCGGTCAGTAAACTCTCTTCTAGCTCCATTCAGTTGTCCAGACTCTACTCCGCAAAGGATTATGTATGGAGTCATTAAAAGAGGATGATGATGATTCATGGTTGAAGGGCTGCCTTGTTGTAACTTACTCCACTCTACTTTACATACTGGCCACAATAGAGAAGGAAGGAAAGAGACATAATAAGGAACCATTGCATTTTGATAGAGATGGAGGAACTGAAATCAATGCTATAAATGCCCTAAGCAGGGAATTCTGGGACAAAAAGCAACAGGTGGAAACTCATCAAGGAAAGAGCAACTTAGAAATTTCCGGACAGTGAGAACAATTAACCAGTGGAACAACTTGCCTCCAGAAGTTGTGAAAGTTCCAACACTGGAAGTTTTCAAGAAGAGATAGGATGACCATTTGTCTGAAATGGGATAGGGTTTCCTGCCTGATCAGGAGGTTGGAGTAGAAAACCTCCAAAATCCTTGTTACTCTATTATTCTGCTTTCTGTTGTATTTTTGGTTTGTCTCCAGCAGGGGGTGGTAGAGCCCACCCTAAGAAAGATGCTGGCTGGCTGCTCTCCAGATTTCCAGGATTAAATGTGTGGGAAAGTATGATGCACGGAGGAAGGAAACTGGCGTAACAACAGTCAACGAGTCTCAAAACTCAGCGCTATTGTTCCTCAATCTCAGCCTTATTTTAGCCCGAAAAAGTTCCTCTTTATAGAAACATCACGTTGGAAAATAGAAAAGAAAAAAAAGGAAAAAAAAGGCAAGAGAATGCATATTATTAGTCGATTACTACTTGCGTGAGTTTCCTGCCTGTGGTCATGGCCACTCCAGCATTCTTCTCAATACTTTCAGATTCAGAGTACACTTTGGGTCACCACTTCCTTAGAGGGAAACAGCCACTGTCCTCTCAGAGTAGAAGAAGTACATTTTAAGAAAGAGAAGAAAGCAGATGGAGATTTTATCCAGAAATTCAAATGGCGCACTCCCTGCAAATGGAGAGGAATTGTTGCAACCCCCTGAATCAGTGGTGGGTTCAGGCCGGTTCGCAAGAAGGAATTCTTAATTTCTCTTAAATTCCCACCAGAGGTGTCCGCAGGCTGTGGTAAATGAATCAAAATGGCAGCTACAATGGAGCCGACCATTTTTAAATGCGCTGTGTTTCTGGGGCTGCGAAGCTGAGTTTCTTGATTCTATCTTACAGATTATTGATTACTTGATTACTTGACCAGGAGTGAAATCCAGCATGTTCTGGAGAACCGGTAGCGGAAATTTTGAGCAGTTTGGAGAACCGGCAAATACCACCTCTGGCTGGCCCCAGAGTGGGGTGGGAATGGGGATTTTTCAGCATCCTTTCCCCAGGAGTAGGGAGGGAATGGGGATTTTGCAGCATCCTTCCCCAGGAGTGGGAAGGGAATGGGGATTTTGCAGTATCCTTCCCCTGCCATACCTACCAAGCCACGCCCACAGAACCAGTAGTAAAAAAAATTGGATTTCACCAGTGTAGTTGACCTGATCACTCTCTACTTCATCTCCTCAGCTAGAGGCAGATGTCTCTGTAGGGCAGTCTTCACATGCCCAGAATGACAAGTTGATGTCATTGGTATCACAACATCTTTTGTCCAATGGCCCGTGACGTCAATGTGGCTTTTTTCCCAAATTGCCCTAAGAATTCCCTCCTTTCTTAAGCCACAAACTCGCTGGCTGCCCTCTCGCAGCCTTCAAACGGCGTCGTTTCCCAACGTTGAGAAAGTTTGTAAATTGCGTTCCGTTAATATGAAGTTTTGCTGCTCGTAATATTCTCTTGTATTATGAGTCGGGCGGCCGTATTTAGTCATCACGAAACTAGCAAGCTTAATGTTGAGCTGGCTTCTTCTGCTTTGTTTGTCTCTTGGCACATGTTCAGAATCTGATTATCCTGTGTTTGCTCTCAGCAGAAACTGTCCATCTGTCCTGAGAAGCACATTTTTGTCTTATGTGTAATTTCCCCACTGCTGGAGTGATGGCCATTTCCCAAGCTTTGATACATTAGAGAGATAAAGGTCTATTGCAATTTTAAACCAGACCAAATAATGTCCCACTCTTAATTTTGGAAGCACTGATCTGCTGTCCTGCAGGCAAGCTACACTTCTCTGAGGCAGGTCCATCCTTCTAATCTAGATTAAAGAGCAAATTCTGACAATCAAAGATTTCCAAATAATCCTAGTACTGAGAGGGCTGAGAAATCTTCCTCTCCAAAAGCAAAGAGAAGTAGGAGTAAGCTAGAACGTCTAATGGATTGACTCAGGAGGACACATTACTCACATCCCAGGAACTTTGACTCAAACTCTTCTTCTGCATAAACAGGAGCAAGCAACATGGCAGAAATCATCCTATCCCTCCCCCAAAATTCAGTCTGGAAAAGGGAAGATGGAAGGATAATGTGACAACCATGTTCAAACAGTAATAACCGAATAACAGAGTTGGAATGGACCTTGTTAAATCATCTAATCCAAACCCTTGCCCATGTAGGAGACCCTACACCATTTCTGACAGATGGCAGTCCAGTCTCTTCTTGAAAGCTTCCAGCGATGAAGCTCCCACAACTTCTGAAGGCAACTTCTGTTCCATAGCTCGATTGTTCTCACTGTCAGAAAAATTCTCCTTATTTCCAAGTTGAATCTCTCCTTGTTCAGTTTCCATCCATTATTCCTTGTCTGGCCTTCGGGTGCCTTGGAAAATAGCTCGACCCCCTTCCTCCTCTCTGTGGCAGCCGCTCAAATATTGGAAGACTGCTATCCTGTCTCCCCTGGTCCTTCTCTTCACTAGACTAGACATGCCCAGTTCCTGCAACCATACATCGTATGTTTTATCCTCCAGTTCTCGAATAATTTTGGTTGCTCTTCTCTGCACTCTTTTTAGAGTCTCAACATCTTTTTTATAGTGTGGGGACCAAAACTGGATGCCGTACTCTAGGTGTGGTCTTACTAAGCCTTTATAGAATGGTATTAGTACCTCACATGATGATTGTATCCTTCTGTTAATACAATTTAGGATTGCATTGGCTTTTTTGGCTGCTGTCGCACACTGTTGGCTCATCTTTAATTGGTTGTCCACCAAGACTTCAAGATCCCTCTCATAATTACTGGTATTACGCCTGGTTTCTCCAAGCAGCAGGGAAGATATCTAAGAACGTTGGACATTCCGTTTTCAGAAATGAGAACCAGAAAGAAGGAGCATAAATGGCAAAGACTAGATTTCCTTGAAATTACAAGGAAAAACGTCCAGAAGCTAAGATCCGTCCAACAATGGAAGAGTCTCCTTATGGAGGAGTTGGTTTTTCCATCTCTGAAGGTTTTGAAGAAGGTAGACAGCCATTTCTTACGAATGGTTTAACAGATTTTCATGCCTGTTGCACACCTGGACTAGATGATGCTAACAAGGTTGACGACAATGAAGATGATACCATATTAAAGTTGCACACCACTCAATCTTTCAACAACTCTGGACAGCTCACAACGAACAAAGAAATCACAATAAAATCAGTACAAGAGAAATGGTGGTAAACCAGATGAAGCAAGGGGTCGCTCTCTGTCTCCATCATCAAAGGCCTGAGTCAAGACCCAGGTCTTCAAACCCCTTTGAGACACCAATATGGTGGGGGCCATCCAGAACTGGGGGGGGGGAGTTCATTCCAAAGAGCAAGCACTGCTACAGAGAAGGCATGTTTCTAGGAACCCAACGTTTAATCGAAGGAATCTAGTGCATGGAACCCTGTTGAATTGAATTGGCTGGAGCCAATGAATAGAGTAAAGTAACGCAACAGACTAAAGCACTTATTAACATCAGCTGCCTGCAATTACTGCAAGTTCAAATCTCACCAGGCTCAAGGTTGACTCAGCGTTCCGTCCTTTCTAAGGAGGTAAAATGAGGACCCAGATTGTGGGGGCAATAAGCTGACTTTGTATAAATATACAAAAGTATGAAGGCTATTGCTTAACGCAGTGTAAGCCGCCCTGAATCTCCGGAGAAGGGCGGCATATAAATCAAATAAAAAAAAAAGTAGAGTAGAGTAGAGTAGAGTAGAGTAGAATAGAATAGAATAGAATAGAATAGAATAGAATAGAATAGAATAGAATAGAATAGAATAGAATGCATTTAGAATGGAGTGGAGTGGAGTGGAGTGGAGTGGAGTGGAGTGGAGTGGAGTGGAGTGGAGTAGAGTAGAGTAGAGTAGAGTAGAGTAGAGTAGAATAGGGAAATTGAATGGAGAGGAGAGAAGAATAAAATAAAGACGAGAAGAGGAAATTGAGGAAAAGAAGAATATACTATAGAATAGAATAGGATAGAATAGAATAGAATAGAATAGAATAGAATAGAATAGAATAGAATAGAATAGAATAGAAAATAGATTAGACTAGACTAGACTAGACTAGACTAGACTAGACTAGACTAGACTAGACTAGACTAGACTAGACCAGACCAGACCAGACCAGACCAGAACAGAACAGAACAGAACAGAACAGAACAACAGAGTTGGAAAGGACTTGGAGGACCTTTAGTCCAACCTCCTGCTCAGGCAGGTGACCCCATACCATTCCAGATAAATAGTTATCCAATCTCTTCTTAAAAACTTCCAGTGTTGGAGCATTCACAACTTCTGGAGGCCAGTTGTTGCACAGCTTGATATGATGCTATGGGTAGAGATGGTCCCTCAGGTAACCAGACTGCAGTCCAGGTAGAACATTATAGGTAGCGACTACCACCTTGGACCTTTCTTACAAAGCAAACTGGCCACACTGCAATTTGCAAAGCAGCAGGGATTTATTTTGTTCTTTTGTTGATTATATCTATTGCATTTCTCTTTGCTGCCCATCGTTGCCATGTTATGTGGAGATGCCATGAATCACTCCCATCGCTGCTTGCCCCACTGAATTCTGGATCAGCTGGTGACACAAGGATGACTCTTGTGATGCTTTCCAGATGCACAACCCAATGATCTGAGGATTTGGTGATTCACCTTTTCATCATGACATAAATCTATATTTTCTCCCCCAACCGAAATAAAAACTTTTCAGGCAGTGGCCTGCTCAAGCCTATCAAAAATCAGTTCAAAATTGCACTGTACAACAGTGACATCAATCACAATGTGAGGCTCTTGTGCAACTGACACAAATTATGTAATATGTACAGTAGACACACACAGAGTGTCATGCCCCCGTCGGAGCCTAAATCTGTGGGGGAAGATGAGCTGGAACCTGATCTGACAGAGATTGAGGGGGAGGCTTTGTTGGCTTTGGAGGAAAATGGGGAAGGGCAGGGCCAGTCAGGCCAAGACTTTTCAGGATTAGGACAGCTTGTAGACAGGGAGGAACATGGACAGGATGAACATGAGAGATAGAGCTCAGGCGAGGAGCAAAGACCATCCCTCCTGATCCGAGAGCATGGAGAGTGGAGAGAAGGCGAGAACAGCACAGACTGAGCAGGCTTTTGTGCTAGCAGGCCTCTCTGAAGCCCCTGAAACCAAAAACAGGGTGTGGGGGGGCGCCACACTCCACCCCTCACGCATGTGCACACAACCCACCCACCCATGCACGCGTATCTCACAGCAGAGACCCGAAAATCAGCTGGCTGGCGGAAAGCGTGCGGGCATGCACAGTGGAACTGATTTGGCTGTCGTCTCGTGTGCCCGCAGAGATTGCTCCGCGGGCAATAGGTTCGCCATCACGGGTATAGGATAGTGGTAAAATCCAAATTTTTTTACTACCGGTTCTGTGGGCATGGCTTAGTGGGTGTGGTGTGGTGTGGCTTGGTGGGCGTCGCTTGGTGGGTGTGGCAGGGGAAGGATACTACAAAATCCCCATTCCCTCCCCACTCCTGGGGGAAAGATATTGCAAAATCTCCATTCCCACCCAACTCTGGGGCCAGCCAGAGGTGGTATTTGCCGGTTCTCCGGACTACTCAAAATTTCCACTACCGGTTCTCCAGAACCTGTCAGAACCTGCTGGTATAGGATTTCCTGCTGAAACGGAGGGGGTGTTGGACTAGAAAACCTCCAAAGTCCCTTCCTGCCCTAGGATTCTATGTTCTACATTGTAAGCTCTGACCCTTTTCTACACGCAGTGTCATTGCATATACATACAAAACATGTGCCCTTCCCTTTCAGTTTTGGATGTCACCCATGAAGGCTCATTCAGACACGCGTGTGACACATCGACCAAGGGGCAATGAACAGGAGGTTACGTTTGTTATCTTGATTTCTTTCTTTCTTTCTTTTTCCCGCCAGCATCAGTGCAAATGAAAGAGATCCAGACTAGAACTGATATATCTCGGTTTAGCCCGATTACAAATTTTAGCAGAATAAACGTTGGTTCAGCTGCCGCCTCTCCTACCAGGTCAAAGGGGTCAGGATGTGAGTCATTCATGTGTGTGTGTCTTTTTTTTTTTTTGTCTTTTTTTTTTTTTTTGACTTGTTCATTTCCAGAAGTACTCAGGCTTTCCGGAGTTATTTTAATTGTGGTTTTTTAAGTGTCTGACCAGATGAGTGTGCGGTACTTTCCAATATTAAAATGAAAGCTCTAGTTTTGCAAGGAGAGAAGCCACCGGCTTGTGATAATGAGCTTGTGGAGCTCGTTGTACATTGTAAAACAAAATAATAATAATAAAAAAATATTGAAAAGCCATTTATACTTCAGCATTTTCTCCTTTTCTTTTTTTCTTTTTATAAAGTTTTATTCATTTTCCACTATTACATTTCAATAGGGCTTAATAAACATCGAGTTGTCTGGGTTATTTTGTTTGCCTAACAATAGAAATTATATTCCTAATCTTTACCCCTTTTTTCCCCAGCCATTGATAAAATAAATTCCACGTTCAATAGTATTCTGTATCTTCTTTCTGTTCGATCTCCAATGTAAGTCTGTCCATTTCTGCACAGTCCAATATCTCCTTAATTATCTCTTCTTCTCGTGGTATTTCTTCATTTTTCCAATGCTGGGAAATACAATCCTCGCTGCTGTTAATGCATACAATATTAAATATAAACTTTGTTAATCAAATTTTTCTGGTGCTATACCTAATTTAAAAAAAAGTTCAGGTTTGAGATCTACAATGTTTTCCTGACATCTTTTCTTAGCCAGATGTGTATTTTTGCCCCAAATGTTTTTGCTTTAGGACAAGTCCACCACAGATGATAATATGTGCCCGATTTTTGGTTACGTTTCCAACTTTTACTAGACATATTTTTGAACATTTCGGCTAACCTAGCAGGTGGTAAATGCATTTTCTTCATTTCTTTGATGGGGATTATCTTCTAAGCTTTAATACCAGGGAGTGTGCAGAAATTAAGCAGGTGTATAGAGCTCCCCTCATTCCAAGTCAAGAATTAGCAAACCACGCAGAAAGATATAGAGCTCTCGATATGTGACATCAGGTTTCACAACCTTGAAGATGTGTGGACTTCAACTCCCAGAATTCCCCAGCCAGCTATCTTTCAACACTTCAACTCCCAGAATTCCCCATCCAGCTATCTTTCAACATCTAACAGTGTTTTCTCAATCTTGACCACTTGAAAATGTGTGGACTTCAACTCCAAGAATTCTGGCAGTTGAAGTCCACACCTCTTCAATTGGCCGTGGTTGAGAAAACAGTGTTAGATGTTGAAAGATATTCTCCACCAGAACGAGGGGATTACTTATTACTTATTCTTCTCATGATATAACATTTATAGTCCGTCTTGCTTCTGACACGCCAAGATGGCTTCCATGGTCATCCTGAGGAATAGGTTGGAGGGAAAGCAAGTGTGTCAACCAAAATTCACCTACTTAGATCATTGGTCCTGTCGGGAACGCGAACTTTAGGAACATTGAATGGTGCAAATTACAAAATTCGTCTTGTTGACCTTTAGTGATGGTCTCCTTAGTCCTACCCAGTATCTTAACCATGATTCTCTATTGAGATCAATAAACCATGTTCACTGGAATAAGAATTTCCCTAGTCCCTTTCCGATCACTAAGTGAAGCAAAACTCTGCATTCTACTTTAGATATGATGGTGCAGGAATTTCTCCTCGGCGGGCCAATATTGAGGAAGATATTCAAGGCATTGTGCAAATCTGGGCTGTTTAGAAGTTGGGCTCTTGACGGACATTGTCCAGGATTTCATAAGTGAAAACTGTGACGTTCTTAGATGAACATTGCAAAGGTTCACAAGTCACACAAAGCTATACTAAGAGATGCTTAATCTGGAAGCATTGCCTCTTTCAGCAAGGGCATCATGGGGTGTATATATCACAACGTCAAAGTGGCAACACCGAACATGTGGTTCTGACTGCCATTTGGACTTCTTTTAGTTTCCCATTCATTCTGACTGAAATTTGATGACAATAATGCTAATTTCGAGCAGCAACGTTCCGTGGTTCTCAAAAGTGGTACGGTGGCCTAGAGGTGGAGCTCTCGCCTCACAATCGGGAGGCTGGGAGTTCGATCCTAGGTAGAGGCAGATATTTCTCTCTCTGGGCACACTGAGAATATATCTGCTGAACAAAACTCTGCGTTGGCAACAGGAAGGGCATCCGGGCATTAAAACACTCTGCTAGCTCCATTCAGTTGCTCAGACTCCACCCCGCAAGGGATTATGGGGACATTAAAAGAAGAAGAAGATGATGATGAACGTTGCGTGGTTCTCAAGTGATTGTTGCAGAATGACACCGCCCTTGTGAGAGACTGTGGGTAGTTGTGCAAAATCTATCAATGAATCCGGTTTTTTTTTTTTTTTTTTTGCTTTAATTTATATGCCGCCCTTCTCCGGAGACTCAGGGCGGCTTACAATGCATTAAGCAATAGCCTTCATTCTTTTGTATATTTATACAAAGTCAGCTTATTGCCCCCACAAACTGGGTCCTCATTTCACCTATCTTAGAAAGGATGGAAGGCTGAGTCAACCTGGAGCCTGGTGAGATTTGAACTTGCAGTAATTGCAAGCAGCAGATGTTAATAACAGTGCTTTAGTCCACTGTGCTACCAAGGCTCTTTTACTACAGTCACAGAACCAGTAGTACAATAAAAGCATTAAAAAGAATGATTAAAAAACAAACAAACAGATAAGGCAACATCTGAATGTAGAAGATAGAATAACAGAGTTGGAAGGGAGCTTGAAGGTCTTCTACTCCAACCCCTGTATCATTTGATACAGTAGATGTCCAGTCTTTTTTTAAAAAAAAAATCTACGGTAATGGAGCACCCACAACTCCTGAAGGCAAGCTGTCTCACTGGTTAATTATCCTCACTGTTGGCGGTTAGAGTCTGCCTAATTTTGCATACAGTATAACAGAATATGGCCACATTCAAAGAAACTACTCCATGCTGATCTGATCAAAGAAATCAGTATGTCCCAGGTATTTCATTAGGGGAAGTGTTATAAAAGGAGTCTGTGAGTCCTTATAGAAGATACCGTATTTCCCTGAAAATAAGACCGGGTCTTATATTAATTTTTGCTCCAAAAGATGCATTAGGGCTTATTTTCTGGTTAGGTCTTATTTTGGGGGAAATACGGTACTAAATGCACCCAACTGGTTGACGATCTTAACTGGAGCTTATTTTGAGGGTAGGGCTTATATTACGAGCATCCTGAAAAATCATGCTAGGCCTTATTTTCCGGTTGGGTCTTATTTTCGAGGAAACAGGGTACAATATAATAGGACATGAGCTGCAGTTTCAATTTGTCCACAGGAGATTGTGCAAAACGGAAACCGTGTCCATCTTTCCAACATACCCCAAATCAGTGGTGAAATACAAATTTGTTTACTATAGGTTCTGTGGGCGTGGTTTGGTGGGCATGGTGTGGCTTGGTGGGCATGGCAGGAGAAGGATACTGCAAAATCTCCGTTCCCACCCCACTCCAGAGGAAGGATACTGCAAAATCCCCATTCCCTCCCACTCCTAGAGGAAGGATATTGCAAAATCTCCATTCCCACTCCACTCTGGGGCCAGCCAAAGGTGGTATTTGCCGGTTCTCCGAACTGCTCAAAATTTCCTCTACCGGTTCTCCAGAATCTGTCAGAACCTGCTGGATTTCACCCCTGCCCCAAATTCTAGTCACAGTTGTGTTTGCTTTTGCTTCACAAACTGAAGCCTGCTCAAGGTGGAGAAAACATCTCACTGCCATGACCAAAAATTCTTGCCTTCCTCCCGTAATAAGGAAACCTGTCTTGGCTGAATGTATTAAAAATAAAGTTGTTGGTTTTTTTTTCATCAGAAGCACATCCTATCAAATTGTTTTTAAGAACATCTCAGATTCCCTTTTGACACGGTTGACAAAAATCCCCTTCGTGACTCAAAAAACCCCAGTTACAAACGCAAAATAAGACATTTTTTTAAATTAAAAAAAAAAAAAGCCGTTACATGAAAGGCACCATAAAATAGGCAAGAAATGACACAAACACAAAAAGTGATATTAAGCTCTGAAATTGATATGACAAAGCAGGGTGGAAATTATCTCATGCCTATCCGCCATTTTGTAGATTCTCTTGTGTGGTAGGCCGTCAATTTCCATGCAGAATTAGTGGGGTTGAAGTTATTAACAATTTGGGAGTCAGAAATATTAATTTGAGTAGAGCAATATCTCAGATTGAAAAGAAAAAAGTGACAAGAATCATTTTGGGATGTTTTTGTGTGAAGCTCTTACCTCTCCAATGTAACAACATTGCCAAAAAGGCATTAAGAGTTGTTAATCTAATCTTGCGTAGTTTCTTCTCTGGTAACATTGTACTGCTAACTAGAGCATACAAAACATTTGCTAGACCAATTCTCGAATACAGCTCATCTGCCTGGAACCCGCACTGCATATCGGACATTAATACAATTGAGCGAGTCCAGAGACATTTCATGAGAAGAGTCCTCCACTGCTCTGCTCACAACAGAATATCTTATGCCGCTTATGCTTGAAATTTTGGGCTTAGACAACCTAGAAGTATGCTGCCTTCGGTCTGGACCTAAGCGTAGCTCATAAAATTATCTGCTACAACGTCCTACCTGTCAATGACTACTTCAGCTTCAACCACAACAATACACGAGCAAATAATAGATAGAAACTCAAGGTAAACCGCTCCAAACTCGATTGCAGAAATTACGACTTCAGCAACAGAGTGGTCAATGCCTAGCTGAAAAGACAAGTTTATTGTGTTTGAATTCCTGGTCTCAAAATGCTGGAAAATTGCAGCACGGATTTTTTTTTCAGTTGCAAAACAAATGCCGAGCTAATCTCAACCTTTAATCAGTAGGTTGAACTTGCAAAAATCAACACTGTTCTTTTTTTAATTTTTCCAATGTCATGACTAGGTGGATTAAGGAACAGGGCTTCAAATTCCTGCTTAAAGAACAGAAGCTGGAACCTTTTGGAAGGAAGGAAGGAAGGAAGGAAGGAAGGAAGGAAGGAAGGAAGGAAGGAGGGAGGGAGGGAGGAAGAAAGAAAGAAAGAAAGAAAGAAGAAAGAAAGAAAGAAAGAAAAAAGAAAGAAAGAAGAAAGAAGAAAGAAGAGAAAGAGAAAGAAAGAAGGAAGAAAGAAAGAAGGAAGGAAGAAGGAAGAAAGAAAGAAAAAAGAAAGAAGGAAGAAAGAAAGAAGGAAGAAAGAAAGAAGGAAGAAGACAGAAGAAAGAAAGAAGGAAGGAAGAAGAAAGAAAGAAAGAAAGAAAGAAAGAAAGAAAGAAAGAAAGAAAGAAAGAAAGAAAGAAAATTGGCAACTATATTCCATCCTTCCATTCAAATCCCTTTATAAATATAGACTAGGTTGCTCAATGGCTAAGACACTGAGCTTGTCGATCAGAAAGGTTGGCAGTTCGGCGGTTCGAATCCCTAGTATAGGTCTCCTGCGTGAGCAGAGGGTTGGATTAGATGACCTCCAAGGCCCCTTTCCAACTCTGTTACTGTTATTCTGTTTCAGCTTTTCTTTCTGTTGGCCAATGTCTTATTCCCACTCCACTTTCAGCTCTTCCCGGCACTCCAAGAAATAGTGCAAAATTTGCTTTTCAAGCGTTAAATTATCTGCCCGATTTCTCTACCCAGTTGTGTTGCTGGCGGACAGAAAGCGAAGTCAAATTTTAAGCTGAGCCAATTGGTACCGTCTCCTCCTTTCCTCTCTATTGTTCTTGGGCCCCCTTTACTGAAATTGAAGGGACTCATATGAGTCACTCTGGTTTTCACGAGGAACTTACCCTATCTACTATATCTCTCACTACTCCCCCCCTCTCGCCGCCATGCCCTCAAACGTGCTTCCTTCACATACCAGAACTTTTGAGTCAAATTTGGAGGCTGAGTCAAAGCGAAAGAGAAATTTTCTTCGCAGATATTCGCTGATTGATCACAGCCACTGTTTGAAATTTGAGAAGGGAAGGCAAAATATTGACAGGAGGTGTGCGGGGGCTGGCGAGGTGCATTCACAGGGGGATACAATCAAGATCAAGGGAGGTCCTAATACCACTCTACAAAGCCTTAGTAAGACCACACCAAGAATCCTGCATCCAGTTTTGATCACCACACTATAAAAAAAAGATGTTGGGACTCTAGGAAAAAGTGCAGAGAAGAGCAACCAGGATGACGAGGAGACTGGAGGTGAAAACATACGATGGACGGTTGCAGGAACTGGGCATGTCTAGTCTAATGAAGAGAAGGACCAGGGGAGACAGGATAGCAGTCTTCCAATATTTAAGGGGCTACCACAGAGAGGAGGGGACCAAGCTGTTTTCCAAAGCACCTGAAGGCCAGACAAGGAACAATGGATGGAAACGGATCAAGGAGAGATTCAACCTGGAAATAAGGAGGAATTTCCTGACAGTGAAAACAATCAACCAAGGGAGCAGAAGTTGCCTTTGGAAGTTGTGGGAGCTTCATCGCTGGAAGTTTTCAAGAAGAGACTGGACTGCTCTCTGTCAGAAATGGTGTAGGGTCTCTTGCTTGGGTGGGGGGTTGGACTAGATGACCTACAAGCTCCCTTCCAACTCTGTTAATCTGTTAAAGACCTGTTAAAGCTTGTTTCAATTTAGTTTCTGAACGTTTCATTACCAGACTAGGTAACATCATCATAGAATAGAATAGAATAGAATAGAATAGAATAGAATAGAATAGAATAGAGTAGAGTAGAGTAGAGTAGAGTAGAGTAGAGTAGAGTAGAGTAGAGTAGAGTAGAGTTGAGTTGAATTGAGTTGAGTTCTTTATTGGCGAAAACATACGATGAATGGTTGCAGGAACTGGGCCTGGCTAGTTTAGTGAAGAGAAGGACCAGGGAGGACATGATAGCAGTCTTCCAATATCTGAGGGGCTTCTATAATGAGGAGGGGGGTCAAACTATTTTCCAAAGCACCCAAAGAGCAGACAAGGAATAATGGATGGAAACTGAACAAGGAGAGATTCAACATGGAAATAAGGAGGAATTTTCTGACAGTGAGAACAATCAACCCATGGAACAGAAGTTGCCTTCGGAAGTTGTGGGAGCTTCATCCCTGGAAGCTTTCAAGAAGAGACTGGACTGCCATCTGTCAGAAATGGCGTAGAGGGAAGGGGGTTGGACTAGATGACCTCCAAGTTCCCTTCCAACTCTGTTAATCTGTTAATCTGATGCTTTTTTTTTTTCTTTTTTGATGGGGCTGATTGTCCATCTGGCATACAAATTAGGTAAAGGAGGATGTCTCTCTCTCCCCTCCCCTTGCCAATATCGATCAGAACACGAGTGTAAACATACCGTCAACTTTATTCTCCCATGACTAATCCGGTGAGCGCATAATTTCCCGCAACGAATGGAGAGAATCAAAGCAGGGGATATTATGCTCCAAAGCTTTAGAACGCTTCATCAGCTCATTTCTATCAAACACACAGTGGTTTAAAAAAAAAAAGGCATAAAAACAACCCAGAAAAGGATTTGCCAATGGCGGGCACTGAAGCCAACGGATTTTTATACAGCTGTCCGTTGCTGCGATGGTTCGGAGTTTTTTTTCGGGACAGCTTCTCCTGCTGTGTTTGAAACAACAGTTTGATGTGAAGCGGCTGTGATTTAAGGCAAAACGCGGCACGCTAAACCATCATTAGCTTTGAGAGTTTTGTACTTTAAGCAATCCGTTGTGCAACCCTGCCCCTGTGATTTGTAAACAACAGCCAAGCATGTTGCATCAGCACAACCAATTATAGTCAAATGGGTTGAGCAAAACAGTTGTGTAGCCTCAAAACAGTTTTGTTTTTTTTTTGTTTGAGAATGGCTGCTACGAATATGCCTGTGCAATTGTTGGAACTTCCTTTGTTTCTTCTTCTTCTTCTTCTTCTTCTTCTTCTTCTTCTTCTTCTTCTTCTTCTTCTTCTTCTTCTTCTTCTTCTTCTTCTTCTTCTTCTTCTTCTTCTTCTTCTTCTTCTTCTTCTTCCTCCTCCTCCTCCTCCTCCCTCCTCCTCCTTCTTCTCCTTCTTCTCCTCCTCCTTCTCCTCCTATACAATTTTTATTCAACGAAAATTGTAGGGAAGATTAAAACACCACCGAAACACCAAAGCAAAGTAGAAACAAGATATATCAAAGAATACAAGAAAAAAACGAGCCTTGGTAGTACAGTGGTCTAAGCACCCTGTTATTAACACAGCTGCCTGCAATTACTGCAGGTTCGAATCCTACCAGGCTCAAGGTTGACTCAGCCTTCCATCCTTTCTAAGGTAGGTAAAATGAGGACCCAGTTTGTGGGGGCAATAAGTTGACTTTGTAAAAATATACAAAAGTATGAAGGCTATTGCTTAACGCATTGTAAGCCGCCCTGAGTCTCCGGAGAAGGGCGGCATATAAATCAAATAAAAAAAAAAAAAGTGAAGGATAGTGAGAGGAAAAGAAAGAAAAGGGAAGACATCTAAAGGAATGACTTCAGATCCTCTTCCCAGCAATAACAAACAAAATAATTACTATCTTTCCTAAATTATATATCAAGGAGCAAAAGTCTTTATCGGATTGTCTGCACACCAGGCTGCTGATTCAGAGATTGGGCAAATATCGTATTTTTTGGACTATAAGACACTCCCAAGTATAAGACGCACCTAGCTTTTGGGGAGGAAAACAAGGGGAAAAAAATCTGTCTCTGCCTCCCAGCAATTTACCTCTTTGCAGCAAACAGCAAACAGCCTGGTAAGCTTCAGCACAGCCTGATTTAGCACAAGCAGCTGATTGGCGGTTGGATTGGCCTCATGGAATACCACCTATCAGCTGTTCCAGGCTGCGGGGATTGCCACCGCCCATCGCTGCTGTCACTACCCATTGCTGCTGCTGCCTATCGCAGCCTCCATGCACCCCATTTTTGGCCTCCATGCATCCCATTTTCAGCCTCTGTGTGCCCTATTTTCGGCCTCCCATTTTTGGCTCATTCCCGCTGCCACTGCCTACCCCTGCCGCCTGGAACAGGCCAAAAACGGGATGTGCAGAGACCGAAAATGGGATGTGCAGAGGCCCAACATGGGGCACATGGAGGCGGCAATAGGCGGCAGAGCAATGAGCAGCAATGGTGCTGATGGGTGGTGGTGATTGCTGCAGCCTGGAACAGCTGATAGGCAGTATTCCTCGGAGGCCAATCCAACCGCCAATCAGCTGCTTGTGCTAAATGAGGCTGTGCTGAAGTTGACCAGGCTGTTTGCTGTTTGCTGCAAGGAGGTAAATTGCTGGGAGGCAGAGGCCAAAGGGTGGGGGCCAGCAGGTGGGCGGGGCTTTGGCAACATTCGCTGTATAAGATGCACAGACATCTCCATCCAATTTTTTTTGGGGGGAAAGTGTATCTAATACACTGAAAAATACGGTAGATTGGGAAATTGAGTGACAGATAAGAATTGGGTGCATTTAGATTACCGTAATGAAAGGACATAAATAATATTCCCCCCCCCCCCCTTTGCTGGTCTATGATCCCCAACTTCAGATTCTCTTCAAGTTTCAAGTCCAGCATACCTTCATGAGCGCTGGGAGGGAGTTGGTTTTTTCAAAATACTACGTGGAAATCTCTCTCCTTTTTTTTTTTTTCACTTTAATTTTTGCAAAACGAAAAGGCATGATCTAAAAAAAGAGGGGATTCGTTTCGTTTTTGATTTTTTTTAGTCATTCAGAGACTTCTGTCATATTGAAATCATATAGATATAGATATATAGATATAGCTATATATATATATATATATATATATATATATATATATATATATATATAGGTCTTTGGTTATTCGGGTCTTCTCCCACATAAAATTGGAAGTGTCTTGGCGACGTTTCGACGAAGTCTCATTCGTCATCTTCAGGCTGGTGTTCTCGGCTTCGTGCTTCCAGGAGCAATGTGAGATCGCAGCTGTCTCTTCCTTTTAACTGCTAGTGGGGGTGTGAGCTGATTGGGTGGGAACTTGGCTGTGTTCTGATTGGGTAGAGGTGTGTTCTGATTGGTTAGGGGCTTGGCTGTGCTCTGATTGGATGGGGGTGTGTTCTGTTTGGGTGGGGGCTTGGTTGTGCTCAGCTTAATCTGAGTTGCAGGGGGATTTGGGCTGGTGAGCTGCGTTGTTGTTGTTTGGCTTCGTGTTTGTGGCCGTGCAAGCTCTTCATGATGGGTGTCAGTCTGCTTCATGTATGGATTGGAGAGGTTTAAAGTGGCTAATGATGCAGCTGCAGTCTGGCTTCTGGTCCTTGGTCGTGGCTCATTATCAGTGTGGGTTTGAGTCTGCTTTCTGCGTGGATGTGTGGTGGTGACATCCTGTGTGGCTCTCGTGAGTGTGGGGCTGGTGTCATTCGTCGTGTTAGGGACTCGTTTGTCAATAAGGTCAATAATCCCCACAGGCTTCCAACTGAAATTCCACTCCAACTCTGCAGCCACCAAACGCATTCTGAAAAGAACAGAACTAGCCCTAATCAGAAATGAACTCCACAGAAAAAGATTCCTCCTAGACCGAATCAACAAGGATCTCCTCACACTTCACCTCAAACTCAGCAACAAGATCCACCCTGCACTTTGGGACAAATCCAAACAACTTGCCGTCTGGAGAGCCGAAACACAGACCACCCTCAAGACAGACACACACACCAACAAACTCCGAAGACTACAAGAACGCCAGAAACAATCCCCTCCACCCTCACAGCCACACATGAAACAAACAGTGCATAACATCTCAGATAGGATCCTCACCAAAGCCGAAACCAATGTCCTTTCCAAAGGATTCAACTTTGCAGTCGCTCCCAAAAGCATCCCCACTGAAACCATTATATGCGGAGTTGAAACCAGCCTGACCAAAATCAACCCCGACGATGCAAACAGAATCAGACTCGAAATCACCAACATCCTCTGTACCAGCAAGCCACCCAAAAGCAACTTACCCAAAGAGGAACAGACAGCACTACTTAACCTGAAAGAAGACACCAGCATAATAATCCTACCAGCAGACAAGGGCAATGCCACGGTGGTTATGAACACATCTGACTACCAAACCAAATTAACCAACCTACTGCAAGACTCCATATACAAACCCCTAAACACAGACCCCACCACCTACCTGGAAAAAACCACCAGATCCAAAATAAAAGCCTCCCCCATCAGCGAAGAGATTCAGCAAAGAATCATTCCCAGAGAGAAATCATCCAGATGCCCTAAGCTTTATGGTCTCCCCAAGATACACAAAGAAGGAACCCCACTTAGACCCATAGTCAGCTCCATAGGCTCACCTCTACAAAACCTAGCCAAATTTCTCGCCAAACAACTACAGCCCTATGCAGAATCCATCACCTCATACGTAAAAAACTCATTCCAGTTCATAGACATCATAAAGCAACAAAACTTACAGCCCAGTGACCTACTCGTGAGCTTCGATGTCATATCCCTCTTCACCCAAGTACCAATCAAAGAAGCCTTGACAGTTATCCAAAACAAATATAACCCCCCCAAGCACATCTTAGATCTGACCAACCACTGCCTATCCAACACATACTTCATCTATAATGGACAGAAATACAAACAAACAGAAGGAGCACCCATGGGATCACCCCTCTCACCTGTCATTGCCAACCTCTATATGGAATACTTTGAAACCCAAGCTCTAGAAAAATCTGATCATAAACCCAAACTCTGGCTCAGATATGTGGACGACACCTTCATAATCTGGCCACATGGGAAAGAAAAACTGGACAACTTCCTCACACACCTCAACAGCCTACACCCCAAAATACAGTTCACCATGGAAACAGAAGCGAACAACCAACTTCCCTTCCTGGATGTCTTAGTCTACAGAAAATCCAATGGCTCCCTAGGACACACTATCTACCAGAAGAAAACACACACAAACCGCTATCTGCACGCACTCTCACACCACCACCCTGCCCAGATCAACTCTGTAGCCAAGACACTCATTTCCAGAACAAAACGCTTAGCGGACGAACAACACCTAAAAACCGAACTACACACCCTCACTAACGTACTAACATCCAATGGATTCCAAAGAAATAAGATCACCAACCTAATCCAAAAAGAAACCCCCACTAAAATCCAAGACACAGAACAAGAAAACGGCAAAGCCCTCCTCCCATACATAAAAGGCACCACAGACAGAATAAGCAAAATCCTCCACAAACATAACATCAAGACAGCATTCTGCACAAACCGAAAAATATCCACCATCCTAAGGAACCCCAAAGACAAAATTGAGTTAGAAAATCAAGGAGTATATGAAATCCCATGCACCGCCTGCCCTACCACATACATCGGACAAACCAACAGACGAATAAGTGCACGCATAGAAGAACACAAGAACTCAGTCAGAAAAGAAGAACCAAGTTCTTCCCTGGTCCAACACCTTAAAGCCACAGGACATGATATTGACTTTAAAAAGACCAGAACTATCGCCAAAACGGAACACTTTAACAACAGAATAATCAGAGAAGCCATCGAGATAGAAAAACGCCCACACAGCATGAACAAACGAGACGATACCTCCCGCCTACCAGCCATTTGGAAACCCGCCCTTATTGACAAACGAGTCCCTAACACGACGAATGACACCAGCCCCACACTCACGAGAGCCACACAGGATGTCACCACCACACATCCACGCAGAAAGCAGACTCAAACCCACACTGATAATGAGCCACGACCAAGGACCAGAAGCCAGACTGCAGCTGCATCATTAGCCACTTTAAACCTCTCCAATCCATACATGAAGCAGACTGACACCCATCATGAAGAGCTTGCACGGCCACAAACACGAAGCCAAACAACAACAACGCAGCTCACCAGCCCAAATCCCCCTGCAACTCAGATTAAGCTGAGCACAACCAAGCCCCCACCCAAACAGAACACACCCCCATCCAATCAGAGCACAGCCAAGCCCCTAACCAATCAGAACACACCTCTACCCAATCAGAACACAGCCAAGTTCCCACCCAATCAGCTCACACCCCCACTAGCAGTTAAAAGGAAGAGACAGCTGCGATCTCACATTGCTCCTGGAAGCACGAAGCCGAGAACACCAGCCTGAAGATGACGAATGAGACTTCGTCGAAACGTCACCAAGACACTTCCAATTTTACGTGGGAGAAGACCCGAATAACCAAAGACCTACATACAAACACCCGCGAAAACCTGAGAAAACATATATATTTTCGTAGATTTTCACGGGTAAAGGTATGCAAGTTTTGATGTATTCGGGTCTTTTCCCGTGTAAGATTGAGAGTATCTTGGCGACGTTTTGACGAGGTCTCGCTCGTCATCTTCAGGCTTCTGTCTGAATATATATATACACACACATATATATTAAGTGTTTACTGAGACACCTGGTCTACCCCAACATGTGGGAGGGGGCATTCTGCTCCCTTTTGCCTTTCAGCTCCAATCCAGGAGCCCTCAAGCAGTCACATTCACGACAAATCATTTTTATACCAAATGTATATTTTGCTGATAAAGAAATAAAGGGAGACTAGTATAGATCTATTTCAAGCTATTTCAGGTTGGCTGATGAGAGCTAAAAAGCTTGAAATAGATCTATACTAGTCTCCCTTTATTTCTTTATCAGCAAAATATATATTTGGTATACATACATACATGCATACATACATACATACATACATACATATATGTTTTCTGAGGTTTTCACGGGTGTTTGTATGTAGGTCTTTGGTTATTCGGGTTTTCTCCTGCGTAAAATTGGAAGTACCTTGGCGATGTTTCGGCGAAGTCTCATTCGTCGTCTTCAGGCTGGCGTTTTCGGCTTCGTGCTTCGTGCTTCTATATATCCCCCACTCCTTACCCCCACCATGGACAGGGACAATTGCATGAGATCCAAAAAGGAGAGATCTGATTTTTCAGCACATTCACACACACACATACACACAGACGGACACACCAGGGAAACGTAGAGTGAGGTGTGAACCGTACCAGTTTCGGTCCCGTCTCTGAGGTCTTTGAAATTACACTTTATTTTTCAAGCAGAGGTAGAGATTTGTTTTGACTTCCCCATGCATCTGGAACCAGGCCGGGGGGTGGGTGGGTTCTACTTACCTTTACTACCGGTTCGCAACGAGACACGCAGGTGCACTCGCTTTGATCTCAAGCGCGCTCTCTCTTCTGCGCATGCACGAAAACTTCCTGATGACGTCCGGGTCGGTGGGCGGAGCCTGCTGCTGGTTTTACTACCGGTTCTTGCGTATTGGTCTGAACCGGGGGCAACCCACCATTGAAGCAGGCCCATCTTCCCCTGCCATCTGACCCATCACCATCTATCGTGGCTCCAGGTCCTGCCAACCTAGCAGTTCAAAAGCATGCAAAGGCGAGTAGATAAATAGGTACCACTTCTCTGAGAAGGTAATGCCTAAGCCAGGGCTCTGCAACCTTAAACACTCAAAGAGCCATTTGGAGCCGTTTCCCACAGAAAAGAAAACACCGGGAGCCACAAAACCCTTCCCGTGCCTGACTGTTTCTTGAGCGTCCACAAAACTAGCCTATGTAGTTGAATTCAATGTTCTCTTTTCT
The DNA here is from genome assembly GCA_022577455.1 of Arizona elegans. Lineage (NCBI taxonomy): Eukaryota > Metazoa > Chordata > Lepidosauria > Squamata > Colubridae > Arizona > Arizona elegans. The sequence continues at coordinate 368,647 of JAKOOJ010000058.1, read as the reverse complement.
TCTGAAACTTTTCTTTTCTTGGATTTATCCATGGTTGGCTTACCGGGGGTTGAAAAGCTCAATAAATCGCGTGCCGGCGGGTGTCACACATTGGTGGTTGTGACACATATTTTGTGTGACAGGGAGCTGCAGCAGAGGGGTGAAAGAGCCACATGCGTGAACCATCTAACCATTGTCGTGCACCATGGTTTATATGAAAGAAATCAGATCCTGGGCCGATATATACCCTCAGCTTACAGCCAGTCACAATGTGACCTAAAGTTTGATGTGGGACCCTGCAGACACACAGAGGGGAGGATACTATCCTCCATTTCTGCCTCAGATCTCTGAGCTCCTGCCTGGCTTGGAGACGACCAAGAATCCAACAGCTGGCAGCTCATAAGAGAATTTTTCTGGAATTTCGCCCCCAGCTTTGAGACTCATCCAGACCATTTTTGAACACAATCTTTCTTTTGCCAGTTTTTTTTTTTCCACTACACCAAATTTGGTCCCTTTCTGTCTAGTTTTTGGAGAATGATCTGCTGATGGACAGATAGAGCCCCCAGAGGGTGATTCATTCCAGACAACATTCTCTTGCATTTTTGCAGGATGTCCATAAAGTCAAGAGAGCAGCTGAGACACATATGTACGAAAAGGGAAGGGTTTCATCACCTACCCTAGCTTCATTCTTGACTTTTTATTTTGAGATATTATTTTTAGAAAGAAAGAATTGGAGAAGAACATTAACAAGTGAAAAAATAGTCGTTGCAGAAATACTCTATCTGTAAATGGGCAAAGGAAATTGTAAAATTAGATGGGAAGAGTTCAGTCTATTGTTGATGGAAGGTTAACTATAGATAGATAGATAGATAGATAGATAGATAGATAGATAGATAGATAGATAGATAGATAGATAGATAGATAGATAGATAGATAGATAGATATGTTTTCTGAGGTTTTCGCGGGTATTTGTATGTAGGTCTTTGGTTATTCGGGTTTTCTCTCGCGTAAAATTGGAAGTGTCTTGGCGGTGTTTCGACGAAGATTTCACTTCCAATTTTACGCGGGAGAAAACCCGAATAACCAAAGACCTACATATATATATATATATATATATATATATATATATATATATATATATATATATATATATATATATATATATATATATTGCTACTTTTCATAATAAAGAAAACAAATGTAAAAGATAGTTTTGACGGTCTGAGCTGAATGCCAAAGTCTCCACTGTTTTGGAAGAGAAAGAAAGAAAGAAAGAAAAGAATGAAAGAAAGAAAGAAAGAAAGAAAGAAAGAAAGAAAGAAAGAAAGAAAGAAAGAAAGAAGAAGGAAGGAAGGAAGGAAGGAAGGAAGGAAGGAAGGAAAGAAGAAAGAAAGAAAGAAAGAAAGAAAGAAAGAAAGAAAGAAAGAAAGAAAGAAAGAAAGAAAGAAAGAAAGAAAGACACCCCTCCATGGTGTGATTTCTTGGTGCATCTGTTTTTCAATTACCAGAGCACACTTAAGAGCGGGCATGGTTAAGATTTTTGATCCAGGATCTTGGATTCTGGATAAATTTAAAGACACCAAATAGGGACTTAAAAGAGTGAAGATGCTATTTGGCTCCTTCAAACACCATCCAAACACCCCCCGCCCCCAAAACGGGTGGAAAATGTTGGCTATGTCAGTGATATTAGGATGCCCCTGATTGCAACCCTAAGACCCAACCAACGAGAGTATTTATTTATTTATTAAATTTATATGCCACCAGTCACCCCCGGTAAAGCGACTCTGGGCAGCTTACAGATCACAAAAAGATAAATAGAAAAACAGTTCAAAATTTTAAACAATGCAAAAAAAAAAAAAAAACCCTCTCAACCCCAGGAACCAAGAGATGGACAGTCCAGGGACGAGGTCTTCTTCCCACATCAACCATCTCCAGCAGTGTGAACCCTTCTCTCGATTTTGCCAACTAGTAAAATCAGATTTTAATGGTCTCCCAGAAGGCCCAAAGGGCGCGAGCTGTTCCACAGGACTGGTGCCAAAACAGAAGAGACCCTGCCAGTTGGAATTCCTTAGCATAGAGGGTCCGAGGAAGGCCCCTTTCACCGGAGCGAGCAGGAAAAACTAGCCCCATCGGAGTGAAGCAGATTTTTGATGCCCCTTGGTCCATCTCATGAAGGACTTTAAAGGTAATAACCAACAATTGACCCAGACCAAACTGGTAACCAATGCAACTCTCTATTCTATTCTTCTATTCTATTCTATTCTATTCTATTCTATTCTATTCTATTCTATTCTATTCTATTCTATTCTATTCTTCATTATTCTATTCTATTCTATTCTATTCTATTCTATTCTATTCTATTCTATTCTATTCTATTCTATTCTATCCTTCATTATTCTATTCTATTCTATTCTATTCTATTCTATTCTATTCTATTCTATTCTATGATTCTTAATTCTATCCTATCCTATCCTATCCATTCTATTCGATTCCTTTGATTCGATTCTTCATTATTCTATTCTATTCTATTCTATTCTATTCTATTCTATTCTATTCTATTCTATTCTATCATTCTTAATTCTATCCTATCCTAACCTATCCTATCCATTCTATTCGATTCCTTTGATTCTATTCTATTCTATTCTATTCTATTCTATTCTATTCTATTCTATTCTATTCTTCATTATTCTATTCTATTCTATTCTATTCTATTCTATTCTATTCTATTCTATTCTATTCTATTCTATTCTATCCTTCATTATTCTATTCTATTCTATTCTATTCTATTCTATTCTATTCTATTCTATTCTATGATTCTTAATTCTATCCTATCCTATCCTATCCTATCCATTCTATTCGATTCCTTTGATTCGATTCTTCATTATTCTATTCTATTCTATTCTATTCTATTCTATTCTATTCTATTCTATTCTATTCTATTCTATGATTCTTAATTCTATCCTATCCTATCCTATCCATTCTATTCGATTCCTTTGATTCGATTCTTCATTATTCTATTCTATTCTATTCTATTCTATTCTATTCTATTCTATCATTCTTAATTCTATCCTATCCTAACCTATCCTATCCATTCTATTCGATTCCTTTGATTCTATTCTATTCTATTCTATTCTATTCTATTCTATTCTATTCTATTCTATTCTATTCTATCATTCTTAATTCTATCCTATCCTATCCTATCCTATCCATTCTATTCGATTCCTTTGATTCTATTCTATTCTATTCTATTCTATTCTATTCTATCATTCTTAATTCTATCCTATCCTATCCTATCCTATCCTATCCATTCTATTCGATTCCTTTGATTCGATTCTTCATTATTCTATTCTATTCTATTCTATTCTATTCTATTCTATTCTATTCTATTCTATTCTATTCTATTCTATTCTATTCCATTCCATTCCATTCTATTCTATTCTATTCTATTCTATTCTATTCTATTCTATTCTATTTCTATTCTATTCTTCTGATTTTATACTTCATTATTCCATTCTATTCTATTCATTCTGAATTCTACTCTCTTCTGTTCTTAATAAAAATGATGAAAAAAGCAAATTGTTCTTTAAACATGACGCCGGGGGCAACTTCTGGGGTTCACATTAGCGTCTCCTCCCGGCTGTCTCGACTTCACCCCCCCCACCTCACCCCCCCCCCCCCGAGTTCCTCTGTCCATGTTCGCTCGGCCAGCCAGGGTTGCTTGGACGCCACTCAATCCTTTTTTCCCCCCTCTCCCTGTTCTTCCTCCGAGCCAGAGGCCAAGCTTGATGCCTGCGTAGCCTTTGGCGGAGTGCTGTGAGCTGCACTCGAGTGATGTAAGTTGATATTTTAATTCTCTTACAAGGAATTGGTGTTTAGAGGAATGACTTAAGTGGATTACTCATCCCCTGTAATATCTTGGCAAGCTTCCCGTTTCTATTCCTAGACATGACGCTCGTGGCTTCGATTCTTCCCTCCTCCCTTTCTTTGTATTTGTGGGTTTTTTTTTGGCTGCCTTTATTTATTTTTTTTATTAAGCCTGAGAAGCTGACGCTGGTGTGTTTTTCACAGCCCAGGACCGTCCCACATCACGCAGGGGTACTGTGGGAGATGTAGGCACGGCCCAGCCACGACTGGGAGGAAGTTAAACCCGGTTTGACAATGATTGGCGGGTTAGAAGTAGGGGTCGAAGGGAGAGAAACCCTAAAGGCAGCTTTGGATTCAGAGAAGCAATGAAATATAAAATAAAATAAAATAAAATAAAATAAAATAATAAAATAAAATAAAATAAAATAAAATAAAATAAAATAAAATAAAATAAAATAAAATAAAATAAAATAAAATAAAATAAAATAAAATAAAATAAAATAAAATAAAATAAAATAAAAAATAAAATAATAAAATAAAATAAAATAATAAATAAAATAAAATAAAATAAATAAAATAAAATAATAAAATAAAATAAAATAAATAAAATAATAAAATAAAATAAAATAATAAATAAAATAAAATAAAATAAAATAAATAAAATAAAATAAATAAAATAAAATAAATAAATAGATAAAATAATAAATAAAATAAAATAAATAAAACAAAATAATAAAATAAAATAAATAAAATAAAAATAAAATAAAATAAAATAATAAAATAAAATATAAAAAAGGTAAAAAAGGTAAAAGTTCCTCTCGCACATACGTGCTAGTCGTTCCTGATGCTAGGGGGTGGTGCTCATCTCCGTTTCAAAGCCAAAGAGCCAGCGCTGTCCAAAGACGTCTCCGTGGTCATGTGGCCGGCATGACTCAACGCCAAAGGCGCACGGAACGCTGTTCCCTTCCCACCAAAGGTGGTCCCTATTTTTCTACTTGCATTTTTTACATGCTTTCGAACTGCTAGGTTGGCAGAAGCTGGGACAAGTCACGGGAGCTCACCCCGTTAGGTGGCACCGGGGTTTCGAACTGCTGAACTGCCGACCTTTCGATCAACAAGCTCAGCATCTTAGCCACTGAGCCACCGCATTCCTTTCAAATAAAATAATAAATACTGGTAAATAAGATAATAAATAAAATAATTAAATTAAACTAAATAATAAAATAAATAAAATAAATAGAATAAAATATAAAATTAAAATAAAATATAAAATAAAATAAAAAGATAGATAATAAAATAAAATAAACTCTCGTCTTTGTTTGAATAGCTGAAATGCTGCTGGAATCCCTAATTACTGGTAGTCCTCGCCTTATGGCCACACAACTGAATCCAACATTTCTCTTCTTAAGCGAGACAGTTGTGAAGTGCCCCCATTTTATTTATTATTTATTTATTATTTATTTACCACTTAGCACTTACTTATATACTGCTTAGCATTTAGTCTTACATACTGCTTAGCATTTACTTATATCTGCTTAGCACTTAGTTATATACTGCTTAACACTTTCTTATATATTGCTCAGCACTTACTTATATACCGCTTAGCACTTACTTATATACTGCTTAGCACTTACTTATATACTGCTTAACACTTACTTATATACCGCTTAGCACTTAACTTATATACCGCTTAGCACTTAGACTTATATACTGCTTAGCACTTACTTATATACTTAGCACTTATATACCGCTTAGCACTTAATTTATATACCGCTTAGCACTTACTTATATACTGCTTAACACTTAGACTTATATACTGCTTACCACTTACTTATATACTGCTTAGCACTTACTTATATACCGCTTAGCACTTACTTATATACCGCTTAGCACTTAACTTATATACCGCTTAGCACTTAATTTATATACCGCTTAGCACTTAATTTATATACCACTTAGCACTTACTTATATACTGCTTAACACTTACTTATATACTGCTTAGCACTTACTTATATACCGCTTAGCACTTAACTTATATACCGCTTAGCACTTACTTATATACTGCTTAGCACTTAGGACTTATATACCGCTTAGCACTTACTTATATACCGCTTTAGTACTTACTTATATACCACTTAGCACTTAACTTATATACCACTTAGCACTTAACTTATATACCGCTTAGCACTTAGTCTTATATACTGCTTAGCTACTTATCTACTGCTTAACTTTGCCTTATATACTGCTCAGCACTTATTTATATACTGCTTAGCACTTAGACTTATATACCGCTTAGCACTTACTTATATACCGCTTAGTACTTACTTATATACCACTTAGCACTTAATTTATATACCACTTAGCACTTAACTTATATACCGCTTAGCACTTACTTATATACTGCTTAGCACTTACTTATATACCGCTTAGTACTTAGTCTTATATACTGCTTAGCTACTTATCTACTGCTTAACTTTGCCTTATATACTGCTCAGCACTTGTTTATATACTGCTTAGCACTTAGTCTTATATACTGCTTAGCCCTTAGTCTTATACACCCCTCATCACTTAGACTTATATCACAGTGCTTTACAGTCCAGGTTTTAAGAGATTTGCAGTCAGCGCATTACTCTCAACAATCCGGGTCCTCATTTAATTTTTCTTTAAGAAGTGTGTGTGTGTGTGTGTGTGTGTGTGTGTGATTTCCTCTCCCTCGACTTCGCTTGTTTTGCTTCTCAAGCTGCAAACCGCTTTCCCCAGAACCACACTTCCCAGAATCCATCAGCGGAGAGGAGGCGCCAACCTTCCGCCCGAGCGACGTCGCCGTCGCCCAATCGCCAGGGCCGTCGGCAGAAAGGCGGCCAATCCGATCGCAGAAGCAGGCGCCCGGCCGAGAGAGGGTAGCGGAGCGAGCGAGTCTGCGGCTCAGTAGCCTTGCGGGCTCAGCATCACATGGGAACCGCTGGTCCCCGAGCCGGGCAGGATTTGCGCTCCGGGCGATGGGTGAGCAAAACAAGAAAAAAAAGCGCGTGCGAGGGACCCACCCCAGCTTTGGAAGTTGTGGGGGGTGGGGGGTGGGGGTGTCCCCCCTGGGGGCGCCTTGAGGACTAGAAACTTTGTGAGTTTTGTACGCTTTTAGTTTGGTTAGTTTCGCTTGTCCGGGGGTGGTTTGGGGGGAGAAGGGAAAGAATCTGGGTGGGGGGGGGGAAAATCCCAAAAACAAAAGTTTTTGACTGGGACCAGAAAGAAATTTGGCCCTCGGATTTCTTTCCCTCCCCCCCTCCCCTCCCCCCCCACTTCCTTCATTGTTGCAAGTTGGGTAAAAGTTTGGTCCGAAGTTTTTTTTTTTTTGTTTTGTTTTTTGTTTTTTTGGGTGGGTGGGTGGGTGGGTGAGGGCGGGGGGAAGAGAGAGAGGGGCTGTTGTGTTGTGTTGTGTTGTTTTTGCCCGAAGGTGTGTCACATTGTTGCAAAGTTCCTGATGGTGGGAGAACATGAAAAAGAAAAGGAAAGAAAAAAAAAGGAGAAAAAGAAAAAAAAGGAAAAGAAAAGAAAAGCAAAAAAAAAAAAAAAAGGGAGGAAAAAAAAAAAAGGAGAAAATGTCCGGATTTGTTAAAAGTTGCGGCATGCACCCCCCCCCTTCCCCCCCCTCCCCCAGCTATTTATCACTCTTAGTAAGTCATCTTCTGACGCGAACAGCTGGATGAGTCAAGGGCCCTTTGCGAGCCTTGTCAAACATTCAATAACAACACCAGCTTTCTATGGAAATCAGCCGCCCGACTCTCTTTTGACCTGCTCGGGGAGGGGGGGGGGGAGAAAAAAAAACACAAAACACACAAAAATCCTCCGGATTTTGGGTCGATCTGATTTTTTTTTTCCACCTCCCCCCCCCTTCCTCCTCCTCCTCCTCGCTCTCCCTGAAGAGCGAGAGACGGGAGCGTGTTGTGTGTGTGTGTGTGTGTATTTTGGAGTTTATTTTTAGAAGGAGGTGTATTTTCAGTTGTGGTTCTCGAGAAAAATCGCGTGGCGAAAGAAGGGTGGAAGAAGCTGTGAAAGAAAATTCAAATTTTTCTCCTCTCCACTCCTCTCCTTCCTTCCTTCCTTCCTTCCTTCCTCTGACCCCTAATCCACTTTCTCTCTCTCTCTCTCTCTCTCTCCTCTCTCCTCTCCTCTCTCTCTCTCTCTCTCTCTCTCTGCAACTGATTAAGCTATAATTACGGGCAAGAACGAGCTACTACTAAAGTTGTAAAACACACCAAGTTTTTCATTTCCGAGCAGGTGGAAAAACAAACAAACAAAGAGGCCTTTTCCTTTCCTTTCCTTTCCTTTCCTTTCCTTTTCCTTTCCTTTCCTTTCCTTTCCCTTCCTTCCTTTCTTTCTTTCTTCCTCCCTTTACTCTTTTCCTTTCCTTTTTCCTTTCCTTTTCCCTTTTTCCTTTTCTTTCCTCTTTCCTTTCCTCATCTCTTTTCTTTTTCCTTTTCCTTTCCTTATTTTCCTTTCCTTTCCTCTTCTTTTTCTTTTTCCTTTTCTTTTTCCTTTCTCTTCTCTTCTCCTCTTTTCTTTTCTTTTTTCTCTTTTCCTTTCCTTTCCTCTTTCCTTTCCTCATCTTTTTTCCTTTTCCTTTCCTTATTTTCCTTTCCTTTTTCCTTTCCTTTCTTTTCCTTTTTCCTTTTTCCTTTTTCTTTTTCCTTTCTCCTCTCCTCTCCTCTTTTCTTTTTTTCTCTTTTCCTTTCCTTTTCCTTTCCTTATTTTTCCTCTCCTCTCCTCTCCTCTCCTCTCCTCTCCTCTCCTCTCCTCTCCTCTCCTCTCCTCTCCTCTCCTCTCCTCTCCCCTCCCCTCCTCTTCTCTTCTCTTCTCTTTTTCTTTTTTCTTTTTCCTTTCGCTTCTCCTCTCTTCTCCTTTCTTTTCTTTTCTTTTCTCTCCCCCGCCCCCCGGGTGCTGAAGGATGGTGCGTTGTGTGTGTTTTTGTGAAGCGGCCAACTTGCTCGAAAACTCTCTCTGCCTTGACGATTACAACACAACAAACCCTCCTCCTCCTCCCCTCCTCCCGCCCCTCCTCCTTCCCACACTTGGTATTCGGAACATCGTGTATGTCAACTTCATTCACGTGATGCGAGCCTTTTTTTCGCCCCGTGCCAGCTCGGTAGCCTGAAAAGGGAGGGCAGCTCTGACTTTCTTCTTCTTCTTCTTCTTCTTCTTCTTCTTCTTCTTCTTCTTCTTCTTCTTCTTCTTCTTCGTCTTCTTCTTCTTCTTCTTCTTCTTCTTCTTCTTCTTCTTCTTCTTCTTCTTCTCTTCTTCTTCTTCTTCTTCTTCTTCTTCTTCTTCTCTTCTCTTCTCCTTCTCCTTCTCCTTCTCCTTCTCCTTCCTTCTCCTTCTCCTTCTCCTTCTTCTCCTTCTTGTTTTGCTGTTGCACCGGAAAAAAAAGAAAACAGCCCCAATCTCTTGGTTTGCGAGGTTTTCCTGGTAATTGCAGACGGCTTTTTTTTTTCTTTTTTCTTTCTTATCTTCCTCTTCATCGCCGACCTTGGCCAGTTAGTCAATTTCATTTCAAAGCCGCATCGCTGCTATTTTGTTGCAAACCCGGCTTCCTGTTGCGGCTTTTGTTTTCAGCCGCTCGCCTGTTCTCAGCTAATTGGTGGTGTGCAATGTGCATTGACACACGATGCACAACACACAAAAGACCACTCCCAACCAACAGGTTCCCAGCAGGGTCGTCTCTGCTGTGTGTGTGTGTGAATCCAGGTAGTGCACTTTGCAAAGGAAGAGTTAGAGAGGGGGGGGAGAAGGAGGGGGGAGAGACAGAGAAAAGGAGGAGAGAAAAGGAGAGAGAGAAGGAAGGAAGGAAGGAAGGAAGAGGTGAGAGGGAGAAGGAGAGAGAAGGAGGGGGAGAGAGAGAGAGAAGGAAGGAAGGAAGGAAGGAAGGAGGTGAGGGAGAAGGAGAGACAGAGGAGAGACAGAGAAAGAAAGAAAGAAAAAGAAGGAAGAAGGAAGAAGAAAGAGAGGGGCTGGGAGGGAGGGGAGAGAAGGAGAGAGAGAAAGAGAGAGAGAGAGAGGAAGGAAGGAAGAGGTGAGAGGGAGAAGGAGAGAGAGAAGGAGAGTGAGAGAGTAGGAGGGGGGAGAGGGAGGGAGTGGGGGGGAGAGACAGAGAAAAGGAGAGAGAGAGAGAAGGAAGGAAGAGGTGAGAGGGAGAAGGAGAGAGAAGGAGGGGAGAGAGAGAGAAGGAAGGAAGGAAGGAAGGAAAGGGTGAGGGAGAAGGAGAGAGAAGGAGAGAGAGAGAGAGAAGGAGGGGGAGAGGGAGGGAGTGGGGGGAGAGACAGAGAAAAGGAGACAGAGAAAAGGAGAGAGAGAGAGAAGGAAGGAAGGAAGAGGTGAGAGGGAGAAGGAGAGAGGGAGAAGGAGACAGAGAGAAGGAGAGAGAGAGAGAGAGAGAGAAAACTTTTTTGAATGAAACTCGTGTGATGAGTTCCTTTTTGGTGCTGTCACTTCCTGAAAGTAAAGCTGGGGCTGCATTCTTTGGAAAATGCAAATGACTTGCTTCCTCTTCCGACCAGAATATGTTTTGCAGATTGATTGTCCTTATTAAATACATTTTTTTAAAAAAAAATCCTCCTTCCCCCTTTCCCCACTTTCTGCCCCCAACAGCTTCCCCTTCACCCCCCAGAAACTTTTTTAACAAAATCCCAGCTGTCCTGAAAAGTTCATTTCATGCACTTTTGTGGCATGTTCTGTCTTCTCTCCTTGCTTTGCTCCGGGGATACAACTTGGAGGAGAGACAGAAGGGAGGGGGGGGTGAGTGGGTCGCTGTGAAACACAATCCCTACTGTCATTTCTGGCAAAGACAGAATAGCAAACTGCCTGCCAGGGAATTCTCAAATGCCAGAAGGGGCCTTTTGGTGTTCCAGTTTCACATGGAAGCTGGAGCCCGCAGAGGTAATTGAATAAAATTACCACGGTTCGTACTTCATTCGCCAGACAGTCTACTGGCTGGATTTGTACAGCAGAATTCACCCCACCTGCCCCACCCCTGCTTGAGAAGCGGCTTGGACTAGAAGACCTCCAAAGTCCCTTCCAGCTCTGTTGGATTCTGTAAAAAAAAAAAAAAAAATGTAAGTGCTGTTTATATATATATATATATATATATATATATATATATATATATATATATATATTATTTTATTTTATTTTATTTTATTTTATTTCATTTCATTTCATTTCATTTCATTTCATTTCATTTCATTTCATTTTATTTTATTTCATTTCATTTCATTATTTCATTTCATTTATTATTTTATTTTATTTTATTTTATTTTATTTTATTTTATTTTATTTTATTTTATTTTATTTTATTTTATTTTTTGGTTCAATTTATATGCCCCCCTTCTCCGGAGACTCAGGGCAGCTTACAATGCGTTAAGCAATAGCCTTCATACCTTTGTATATACCTGCTTAGTAGGGCTTTCGGCCCCCCCGTAAGTGGTGTTCTTTTTTTTATATACAAAGTGAGCTTATTGCCCCCACAATCCGGGTCCTCATTTTACCTACCTCGCAAGGATGGAAGGCTGAGTCAACCTTGAGCCTGGTGAGATTCTTACTTGCAGTAATTGCAGGCAGCTGGTGCTACTTAACAGCACTTTAGTCTGCTGTGCCACCAAGGCTCTTGCTCACCAAGGTTTATGAAATGAGCCCCCCTTTTTCTGGGTTTATGCAAAAGAGGGCTAGATTTTTTAAACTCAGTCTGTAGGTGTGTGTGTGTGGGGGGGTTTGTGTGCAGGATTTTGGCATCCTTGGTTTTGGAGTGGGGGGGGGCTTTGTGGTGGGGAAGAGCCCATTCTCCAAAATGGGAGCACCTCAAACCTGACAGGTTAAAATGAAACCGAGCTAATGAAACTGAAGCTATACTGACGATTCTTTGTGGTTTCAGTCATTCCCCCCCCCCCCCTTTCCTTTTGCTTATTAGTTAAACGTTACAAGTTGGTAAAGTGTTTTCAAAGAACTGGATGCAAGGCCAAAAATTGTCACGGGTCATGTGTTACGTTTTCCAAAGCGGCTGCAACCCAGAAACACTTGACTCTTGGTGGCTAACCACCGATTCACACAATACTCTCCACATGGACAGTTAGCAATCTCGTGGTTTTGTTTATATAACATGCAAAGGATTCATTTTTTATTTTATTTTTTGGGTGATTTATCCTTGGAAGATCTTACACTTTGCAGATTATTTATTTTTTATTTATTTATTTATTTATTTATTTATTTATTTATTTATTTATTTATTGGTTCGATTTATATGCCGCCCTTCTCCGGAGACTTAGGGCGGCTTACAATGCATTAAGCAATAGCCTTCATATTTTTTGTATATACCTGCTTAGTAGGGCTTTCAGCCCTCCCTAAGCGGTGTTCTTTTTTATACAAAGTCAGCTTATTGCCCCCACAATCCGGGTCCTCATTTTACCTACCTCGAAAGGATGGAAGGCTGAGTCAACCTTGAGCCTGGTGAGAGTTGAACTCGCAGTAATTGCAGGCAGCTGGCAGCTAAGTGCTACTACTTAACAGCGCTTTAGTCCGCTGCACCACCAAGACTCTTCCAGATTATGCAAGGGACGTGGTGGCTCAGGGGCTAAGACGCCGAGCTTGTTGATCGAAAGGTCGGCAGTTCAGCAGTTCGAATCCCTGGTGCCGCGTAACGGGGTGAGCTCCCATGACTTATCCCAGCTTCTGCCAACCTAGCAGTTCGAAAGCACATAAAAGAAAATGCAAGTAGGAAAATAGGGACCACCTTTGGTGGAAAGGTAACAGCGTTTTCCGTGCGCCTTTGGCGTTGAGTCATGCCGGCCACATGACCACGGAGACGTCTTCGGACAGCGTTGGCTCTTCGGCTTTGAAACGGAGATGAGCACCGCCCCCTAGAGTCAGGAACGACTAGCACATATGTGCGAGGGGAACCTTTACCTTTAAGGCAGATTCTATTGGGTCTACCCTAAAATAATGGATTGATCTAGTCATCAAGTTTTGCATGTGGACTGTGCATGTTTGTTCCTTATGTCTACTTGTTCAGGATTTTTCTCCCGGAGGCTGCGTTTTGGCTGTCCCTTTGAACTTTCCAAAGTTTGTGGGAACGTAGAGGAAACTTTGTAAAGAGCTGTGATTTTGGCTGCTTGACTAATTTCCTCGAAGCGGGATGAGTGTAAAGGCCATTTAGTCTCTTATCTCTTAACCTTGGAAGATTATATTCAGTTACAACTCTATCTTGAGAGAGTCCTTGGCACACCTGAGCATTACTGCACCGGAAGTTTTCAACTGATGATCGCACTGCGCCCCTAAATTTTCATGGCTAAGCAGGACAGGGGTTCAGTGAATCCCCCCACCCCCCCGTTTTACAACATTTCTCGCCAGTGTTGTAAAGTCTATCACTGCATTGTAAGTTAGTAACAAGGTTGTTAAGATGAATCTGGGTTTCCCGTCAACTTTGCTTGTCCGGGGGTCGCAAAAAGGGGTCATGGGCCGAGGTGGTGCAGTGGTTAGAATGCAGTACTGCAGCTACTTCAGCTGACTGCTAGATTTCAGCAGATCAGCGGATCAAATCTCACCAGGCTCAAGGTTGGCTCAGCCTTCCCTCCTTCCGAGGTGGGTAAAATGAGGACCCAGATTGTTAGGGGGCAAGATACTATTTAGTATACTGTCTTTGGTGTAAGCCGCCCAGAGTCCTCGGAGAGTGGGCGGCATAGAAATATGGCTAATAAATAAATAAATAAATGGGATCCCGGGATCACGGCAACCCGTCATAAATACTTATCCGTTGCCAAGCCCCCCCAAATTTGATCATGCGGCCACGGGAATGTTGCAACAGTCATATGAAAAAACCCCCACAGATTATCATATTCTTTTTCAGCGCCGTTGTAAAGTTCGAACGGTCACTAAACAAATGCCACTCGAGGGCTACCTGTAGCCTTTTTTTTTTTTTTTGGAAAAGGCAACATTCTCTTGAAACCAAGTTTTCTTCTCGTAACCACATTCTCCCATCTCTCTCTCCCGTTTCCTGTGGGAAAATGGCACGTGGGATGTCTTATCTTGCTGTGGTGGAGCTGGCATCCCTTAAGAGGAGTTCTGTGGGCAGCTGAGACTATTATTATTATTATTATTATTATTATTATTATTATTATTATTATTATTATTATTATTATTTATTGAATTTGTATACCGCCCTACTCCTGAAGGACTCAGTGCGGTGAACAGCCAAAAGATAAAATACATATAATACAAATGTTAAAAAAACATTAAAATTAGAGAGCCTGGTGGCGCAGCAGACTAATAGCCTGTTATTAACATTCAGCTGCCTGCAATTACTGCAAGTTCAAATCTCTCCAAGGCTCAAGGTTGACTCAGCCTTCCATCCTTTCAAAGGTAGGTGAAATGAGGACCCAGTTTGTGGGGGCAATAAGCTGACTTTGTATAAATATACAAAAGGATGAAGGCTATTGCTTAACGCATTGTTAGCCGCCCTGAGTCTCCGGAGAAGGGCGGCATAGAAATCAAATTTAAAAAAAAAATACAATTAAATAATTTGGCCCAGAAAATGGCCCAGACCATGACACTAACACGAGAGATTTCATAGACATTCGTGGCTCAGCCGTAGGATCTGTCCCACGGCTCTCAAATGGGATGAGGTCAGTGGCTGGAGAGGTTGAGGCAGCAGGTTCTGACAAGTTCTGGAGAACTGGTAGCGGAAATTTTTGAGCAGTTTGGAGAACTGGTAGCGGAAATTTTGAGTAGTCCGGAGAACTGGCAAAATACCACCTCTGGCTGGCCCCAGAGTGGGGTGGGAATGGGGATTTTGCAATATCCTTCCCCCCAGGAGTAGGGTGGGGATGAGATTTTCAGTATCCTTCCCCTGCCACGCCCACCAAGCTACACCACGCCCACCATGCCACACCCACAAAACCGATAGTAAAAAAAATTGGATTTCACCACTGGGTTGAGGAGTCCTAGAATCCTAGGGCTGGAAGAGACTTTGGAGGTCTTCTGGTCCAACCCCGTGCCCAATCTTATCCACGGCTTATCGAATCTTATCTCCAGAGATGGAGCACTCACAATTCCAAGAGGCAAGCTTGTCCTATCGATTAATTGTTCTCCCTGTTAGGAAATGTTCTAGGTTGGATCTCCCTGTGGTGAGCTTTCCACCGGTCTCTTCTTGTCCTGCCCTCAACTCATCCTGGAAAATCCCTCCCGAGACCAGCTCGGCTGACGGGATCCTCTCGTTTTCCAAACTATGAAGAAACCCAAAATTGTGATCCCAGTTTCCTTGGGATGAGCACGCTCCTCCCCTCTCTCCGGTGTCTTGCCTCGCTTTTCCAGAAGCGAAACTGGGATTAGCATCCCTAATTTTCCCGCCTCCATCTCGGTTTGTCTTATTGGAAGCCAGTTCACCCGGTTCAAAGGATGAGGCAGGGAAGTTGATATTCTCAAGAAGGGCTTGGTGTCTTCTTCTTCCTCCTCCTCCTCCTCCTCCTCCTCCTCGCTCCGCTTTTGAGAAGCATGACTTCACTGGCATTATGCCACATCTGATTTGGGTGATTCAGCCCCAGGTTTTGAAACTGATCTGTGGTACGGTATTTCTCTTTAAGTGTGTGTGTCTGTGTGTTTTTGTTCGTTTAACTTACTGGCACTGACAATTTTATTTCCCCATTTCAATTCCCCGATAGTTTTTTTTTTTTTTAAAAAAAATTCTCCTTTTTTTGTTTTTTTCCTTTTCAGACTGGTTTTGAAAGTTCTTTTTCTGTTTTGTTTTATTTTTTTAAAGATACAGTTCTGACGTTGCCGAATTGTCAGATCTCAGGCCTGCCTCGGAGAGTCGGATGACAAATGAACCCGGGGAATGAATTGAGAAGCTCATAAAAACTAGGGAACGGTTGACTTTCCTGCTTAAGTCATCCCCGGAATTTTGCTTTTCAAAAATAGGCCGCCTCTCAATATCAGAAAAATTCCCTTTGGTCTAATCCAGGGCTCTCCAAATTTGGCAACTTTTAAGACTTGTGGACTTCAATTCCCAGAATTCCTCAGCTGAGGAATTCTGAGAGTTGAAATCCATGAGTCTTAAATTGAATAAATTTTAATAGGCTTTAAATTTTAATAGGCTGTACACCGCCCTGAGTCCTTCGGGAGAAGGGCAGTATAGAAATAAAATTATTATTATTATTATTATTATTATTATTATTATTATTATTATTATTATTATTATTATTAATTTAAATTTCTATACCGCCCTTCTCCCGAAGGACTCAGGGCGGTGAACAGCCAGAAGATAAAACACAGAAATACAAAATTTAAAATAAATTAAAACGAATTAAATAATTTAGGCTGAATTTTAAAATACCCCATAATTAAACAGATTAAAATTTATGTTTAAAATTTAAATTTAAAAAAGGAGAAAATTTAAGCCAGGCCAGCTTGATGAAATAAAAACGTTTTAAGCGCGCGACGGAAGGTGCGAAGATCCGGGATCC
Organism: Arizona elegans; assembly: GCA_022577455.1. Taxonomy (NCBI): domain Eukaryota; kingdom Metazoa; phylum Chordata; class Lepidosauria; order Squamata; family Colubridae; genus Arizona; species Arizona elegans. Next base: position 352,306 of record JAKOOJ010000058.1, on the reverse strand, counting down.
TCCGTATCTCCGGGGGGAGCTCGTTCCAGATCGTTAATAATAATAATAATAATAAGAAGAAGAATAAGAATAAGAAGAAGAAGAAGAAGAAGAAGTTTGGAGACCCCTGCTAGAAAAACCCCTCTGGACTGCTGTTTCTTGCAGGCACTGAGTTCCACAAGTCGAGGAAACATTGCGATTTTCTAAATACAAGCCGTCCTCGACTTATAACAGTTCCACTTAGTGACCATTCAAAGTTACAACGGTACCAACAAAAGTGAGAGTTATGACCATTGGCGGCATCCTTCTGGTCACATGATCAAAATCCACACGCTCAGCCATTGGTTCATATTTATGGCCATTGCAATATCCTGATCCGTTTCTGCAAACTTTGGACAAGCTAAAAATCTGCAGGAGACGCCAGATTCACTTAAGAACCGGGTTAGTAACTTAACAAACTGCAACGATTAACAACCGTGGTGAGAAAGGTTGTAAAATAGGGTCGAAACTCACTTAACAAATGTCTCACTTAGCAACCTAAATTTTGGGCTTGGTTGTGGTCGTAAGAACTTCCGGTACAAATCTAGACATTGGGTGACAGTTGAATTAGAATCTTCTCTCTCCGAGTTTTAATTGTGTCACTCTAAAGAGGGATTGAGAGTGACGTCAAGGGCACACCCCCCCCTTTTTACAGAGGCGGTCCTCGACTTACGACCTTTCTTGCCGCAGCTGTTAAATTGTCGGTAACACAGTTGTTAAGCAAAACTGGCTTCCGCCTTGACTTTGCTTGCCAGAAGGTCGCGAAAAGAAATCACGTGACCTTGGGACATAAGTCCGAGCGGTCGTAAGTATGAACCTTTTTGGGCCAAGCGTCCGAATTTTGATCCCAGGATTATGGGAATGCTGCAATGGGGATAGCGGTCGTAAGTCACTTTTTTTTCCAAGTGCCGTCGTAACTTTGAATGGACACTAAATGAACTGTGGTAGGTCTGCATTTCCTCGTTGCTTCCCACAATTTTCATCTCCCCCAAACCAGGATCGAAATTGGACTGAGAGTAGCACATTTTTCCCCCCTCCCCATCTCCGGGGTTGTACAATTAGGAGAAGGCACACGTCCTACTCTCCGTGACTCACAGTGTCACAACTGTGTGTAGAAAAACGGTTGCTTTTGTTGAAGTCAACAAGGAAAGAGAAAAAGGGGGGGGGGAATATATCCCCAAAACTGCCACAGAGTCTCCAAGCAGCTGTTTTACAAGAGGAGGGGATTAAAAACAAGAAAGACAACCCTTTACAAAAAACAGGTGTCTCCACTACTGACAAGGATGAAATACAGCAACTGTCTGTGGCACAGGACTCTTTATTTCAAATTATAGAGAAGGGAGGAATGGAGGAAGGTAGAAAAGAAAAGAAAGAAAAAAGAGTGAGAGAGAGAGAGAAAAAAAAGGAAGGAAGGAAGGAAAAGAAAGAAAAAAGAAAGAAGTGAGTGAGAGAGAGAGAAAAAAGGAAGGAAGATAAGAAAGAAAAGAAAAAAAGAAAAAGTGAGAGTGTGTGTGTGAGAAAGAGAGAAATAAAGGAAGGAAAAGAAAGAAAAAAGAAAAAGTGAGTGTGAGAGAGAGAAAGGAAGGAAGGAAAGAAGGAAAAGAAAAGTGAATGAGAGAGAGAGAGGAAGGAAGGAAAAGGAAAAGAGAGAAAGAAAGAGAGAAAGAAAGAAAGGAAGGAAGGAAGGAAGGAAGGAAGGTAAGAAGGAAAAGAAAGAAAAAAGAAACTGTGAATGAGAGAGAGAGAAAGGAAGGAAGGAAGGAAAAGAAAGAAAAAAGAGTGAGAGAGAAAGAAAGGAAGGAAGGAAAGAAGGAAAAGAAAGTAAAAAGAAAAAGTGACTGAGAGAGAGAGAAAGGAAGGTAGGTAGGTAGGTTCCTAAGAGTCAATCAAAGCTTTCCCAGTGGGGCAGAGAGTGAGAAAGAGAGAGAGAGAGAGAGAGAGGAAGGAAGGAAGGAAGGAAAAGAAAGAAAAAAGAAAGTGTGAGTGGGAGAGAGAGTGAATGGAAGGAAGGAAGGAAGGAAGGTTCCTAAGAGTCAATCAAAGCTTTCTCAGCGGGGCGGGGAGCTTTCCAGGTGCCACATTTCCCATCATCCCCAGACCTCAAGGCAAGACCCATCCTTTCCCCGCTCAGCAAGGTATCAAGCTGGCAGCTGACTTGGCTGGGGATGATAGGGAGTGTAGTTCCCGCAGCCACCAAATAGAAGAAGTCTCTTCAACTAAACCCGAATGACTGTTCTTGGATTTTGCCTTTGAACCCCGAGTTGCTCTGCTTGGATTTCCAGCAGGAGAGAGGAAAATTGTGTGTGTGTGTGTGTGTGTGTGTGTGTGGGATGGAGGAGAGGGGCGAAGGAAGGAAAAGCAGCTGTTTCCCAGTCTCCCCAAATTGGATGTTTACATTTGCACCCCAAGTTAGCACTCATAGTTATTTTTTCCTCCCCTCCTCTTTTCAGCTTCATGCCTCTATGTCGCTTTTCCAGGTCTCTTCCACTGTCCCCTTTTCCTCCTCTCTTCCTCCCTTGGGGGGGCGGTCTCTGGGGAAGGGGAAGGGGAGAGGACCTGCAGTCCTGAAAGGGGCTGAGGTGGTTCCAGCCTAACACCCCCCCCCGCCCCCCCTTTCTCTCTCCTCCCTGGGTGTCTTTTGTTTCCCTGAACAACTTGTCATGAGGTCTAGTAATCCTCTCAAAAACTCTTCCTTTAGTTGCTGTAAACCATGATCTCATCCTTCTCATTCAACTCTCCTTCTCTCCCTCCCTCCCGTTCCCTCTTCTTCCTTCCTTCCTTCCTTCTTTCTTTCCTTTCTTTCTTTCTTTCTTTCTTTCTTTCTTTCTTTCTTTCTTTCTTTCTTTCTTTCTCTCTCTCCTTCTCTCCCTCCTGGCCCCTGTCTTCTTTTCTTTCTTTCTTCCTTTTTCTTTTTGTTTCTTTCTCTCTCTCTCCTCTCTCTCTTTCTTCCTCTCACCCCTTCCTTCTTTCCTTCCTTCCTTCCTTCCTTCCTTCTCTCTCTCTCTCCTTTTCTCTGTCTCCCCTCCTTCTCTCTCTCTCTCTCTCTTTCTTTCTCTCTCCTTCTCTCCCTCCCTCCCAGCCCGTCTCTTCTTTTCTTCCTTCCTTCTCTTTCTTTCTTTCTTTCTTTCTTTCTTTCTTTCTTTCTTTCTTTCTTTCTTTCTTTCTTTCTTTCTTTCTCTGTCTCTCCTTCTCCTTCTTACCCCTTCCTTCCTTCCCTCCCTCCCTCCCTTCCTCCCTTCCGTCTGTCTCCTTTCTTTCTTTCTTTCTTTCTTTCTTTCTTTCTTTCTCTCTCTCTTTCTTTCTCTCTCTCCCTCCAAGCCCCTCTCTTCTTTTCTTCCTTCCTTCCTTCCTTCTCTTTCTTTCTTTCTTTCTTTCTTTCTTTCTTTCTTTCTTTCTTTCTTTCTTTCTTTCTTTCTTTCTTTCTTTCTTTCTTTCTTTCTCTGTCTCCCCTTCTCTGTCTCTCCTTCTCCCTCTCACCCCTTCCTTCCTTCCTTCCTTCCTTCCTTCCTTCCTTCCTTCCTTCTCCCTCTCCTTCCCTCTCTCTCTCTCTCTCTCTCTCTCTCTCCGACTCCCCTCCCCGCTTCCCTTTGTACAGTATGGGAGTGTTTTGGACACGCTCCCTGAGCCTTCAGGGGAGAGAGTGACATGCAAACGGCTTTAGCAAACATGAGCTGGAAGTGGATGTGGGGGCAGAAATAGCCAGAAACAATTTTGCGCTCGGCTTCCTGTTTGTGGAGAGAGTGCCAGGGAACCAAATGCCCAGGATTCGAACGGAATCATTTTGCCCTCTGGCTGGGCTGCTCTTCATGGAGGGGTTGGGACGGGGGGGGGGGGGGGGAGAAGGGGGGGCTCTTGGTCAGGCCTCGGGTGGCTTAATTAAGGAGCAGCAGGTCAGCCCTTGGTGACTAAGCTTCATGTTCTTCGAGGAATGTGAATATTTTGAGAGGCAGCAGACACCCCGAGTTAAACAAGTGCCAGTGGGCCCATTGCTGTGCCAGTCCGGTTGCTCATGGGCAAAGGTTGTTGCTGTTGTTGTTGTTCTTCTTCTCCTCCTCCTCCTCCCTCCTTTTCCTCCTTCTTCCTCCTCCTTTTCCTCTTCTTCTTCTTCTCCTCCACCTCTTCCTCCTCTTCCTCCTTCCTCCTCCTCTTCCTCCTTTTTCCCCTCCTCCTCCTCCTTCCTCCTCCTCTTCCTCTTCCTCCTCCTCCTCCCTCCTTCTTCTCCTTCTCCTTCTTTTCCTTCTCCTTCTCCTGCTCCTCTTCCTCCTTCTTCTCCTCCTCCTCCTCCTCCCTCCTCCTCCTCCCTCCTTCTCCTCCTCCTTCTTCCTCCTCCTCCTCCTCCTCCTTCTCCTTCTCCTCCTCTTCCTCCTTCTCCTCTTCCTCCTTCTTCTCCTCCTTCTCCTTCCTCATCCTCCTTCCTCCTCCTCCTCCCTCCTTCTCATTCTCCTCCTCCTCTTCCTCCTCCTCCTCCTCCCTCCTTTTCCTCCTCCTCCTCTTCCTCCTCCTCCTCCAACTTCCAAGTATTTGTAAATCCCTTTCATTGGATTCTGAACGCTCCACTCAGCACTGGTATTATAGCTGACCTTTCCCTCCCCAAAGAATGTCAACTCCAGTTTGCAAATCCCAAATCTTTTGTCCTTTTCCCCCCATTTGTTTTCGTCAGTCCGCCTATCTCCTGATACAGCTATACCTCTGATCCCCCCCTGTCCCCCCCTCTTTTCAGCAACAATTAACGTCTGGCGGTTATGTTCGGGCGCCTTTCAGTCGCTTGTTCTTACTCTTCTTACGTGCAACTCAAGTTGTCATCGCCGGCGTCAGGCACCCAAACTTCTTAAAGCAGGGTTGGCCACTGGGGAAGAGTCTCATCTAAACCTAAATTTCGGGGGGGGGGGGGTCCCGCCCCTTCTACGTGCAACCCCCCCTCTTAAACTGAAAACCCCTGGTAGAGTTTGCAGTTGGTTTGAGACTGCAAAAAACATGAAAAATGGTTTTTCATGGTTTGAAGATGTGGAAAAAAAAAAACCAATCAGGAGAGCGCTGGTAAAGAAGGTTTAACGTTCAAAACACAATGAAATGCTCCTTCACAGCCTTAGGAAGGAGTGGGATGGAGAGGGGGGGGTGATATCTATCTATCTATGTATCTCTCTCTCTCTCTCTCTCTCCCTCTCTCTCTCTCTCTCATCTCTATCTATCCATCCATCCATCTCCATCTATCTCTATCTATCTATCTATCTATCTATCTATCTATCTCTCTTATCTCTCTCTCTCTTTATCTATCTCTATCTATCTCTATCTCTATCTCTATCTATATCTATTTATCTCTATCTATCTCTATCTCTATCTATCTCTATCTCTAACTATCTCTATCTATCTCTATCCATCTCTATCTCTTATCTATATCTATCTCTATCTATCTCTATCTCTATCTATCTTTATATCTATCTATCTTTATATCTATCTATCTCTATATCTATCTATCTCTATCTCTTATCTATATCTATCTATGTATCTCTATCTCTATCTCTTATCTATCTCTTTCTATCTCTTTCTATCTCTATCGCTCATCTCTATCTCTATCTCTGTCTATCTCTTATCTCTATCTATCTCTATCTATCTATCTCTATCTATCTATCTATCTCTATATCTATCTATCTTTATCTATCTCTATCTCTATCTATCTGTCTGTCTATCTGTCTGTCTGTCTGTCTGTCTCTATCTAGCTACCTCTAGCTATATCTATCTATCTATCTATCTATCTATCTATCTATCTATCTATCTATCTATCTATCTATCTAATCATCTGTGTCCAATGGTGGGATTCAAGTAATTTAACAACCGGTTCTCTTCCCTAATGATTTCCTCCAACAACCAGTTCGCCAAACTGCTCAGAAAGTTAACAACCGGTTCTCCCGAAATGGTGCGAACCGGCTGAATCCCACCGCTGGATAAGGGACGAGAATAAAAATTCCGCCACGGCTTGCTTTTGTAAAACAGCCCCCCAACTCTCTTTGTCATGTTGCCTCCCTGCCCTGCTTTTTGCAGCGTTTGGGGTGGTGGTGGCAGTTGTGGGTCACTCAAAGGGTTTTCATCTAGGAATATTCTCCTGGCTGCAAGCATGGGCTTGATTGATTTCTGCCGTGTGTAAATATATTACCCAAAGCCGCAGGAACGCGGAAGGGGTGTCCACACCCAGGCCCGAGAATTCAAGTAACGTTTACATTGGAAGAGTGACTGCTTTGGGAAAAAGGCACAGTCGATTGACCTCGTCTTCTAATGAATTGGTTAAATATAAATCTTGTGTTTTGCAACCCCGGCCACTTGAAAGTGTGCGGACTTCAACTCCCAGAATTCCCTAGCTGGCGTGGATATGTAGTGAGGTAAATCGGTAATTTCCTAACAGTGAGACCAGCAATCAACCCATGGAACAGAAGTTGCCTTCGGAAGTTGTGGGAGCTTCATCCCTGGAAGCTTTCAAGAAGAGACTGGACTGCCTATCTGTCTGTCTATCTATCTATCTATCTATCTATCTATCTATCTATCTATCTATCTATCATCCATCAATTTATCATCTATCTATCTATCTATCTATCCATCCATCATCTATCCATCCATCCATCCATCTATATCTATCTATCTATCTATCTATCTATCTCTATCTATCTATCTATCTATCTATCTATCTATCTATCTCTATCTATCTATCTATCTATCTATCTATCTATCTATCATTATCTATCTATCATTATCTATCTATCTATCTATCTATCTATCATCCATCAATCTATCATCAATATCTATCCATCCATCCATCCATCCATCCATCCATCCTTCTATCTATCTACCTACCTACCTACCTACCTATCTATCTATCTATCATCTATCTACATTGTCTGTCTGTCTGTCTATCTATCTATCTATCTATCTATCTATCTATCTATCTATCATCATCCATCAATTTATCATCTATCCATCCATCCATCCATCATCTATCCATCCATCCATCTATCCATCTATCATCTATCTATCTATCTATCTATCTATCTATCTATCTATCTTCCATCAATCCATCATCCATCATCCATCATCCATCCATCCATCCATCCATCCATCCATCTATCTATCTATCTATCTATCTATCTATCTATCTATCTATCATCTATCTACATTATCTATCTATCTATCTATCTATCTATCTATCATCATCCATCAATTTATCATCTATCCATCCATCCATCATCTATCCATCCTCCATCCATCCATCTATCCATCTATCATCTATCTATCTATCTATCTATCTATCTATCTATCTATCTATCTATCTATCTATCTATCTTCCATCAATCCATCATCTATCATCCATCCATCCATCCATCCATCCATCTATCATCTATCTATCTATCTATCTATCTATCTATCTATCTATCTATCTATCTATCATCTCCCATTTATCCCTCCCTCCCTCCAATTCTTTGGCCACCCATCTCAACCATAGCTGAGTAGCTTACAGTTCTAACAAATACTGTCAGCCTTGCAAGATGCTGTTAATATAAGTTTACAAAGAACTTGGGTAAAACAGAGCTAGTACTTATGGTTTTGTTTCTTGTCTGGACTACGTGGCACTCCTAACAGAGGGGGAGACCTGGTGCCGATTGAGGGGTTCAGCCAGCATGACTGTAGGACAGGAGGAGGTTGAATCTATGGAAGTTCAGAGGGAAGTCCAATTCCAAGGGAGCGTGCAACTTTTTCTTGCACTGGACTTAAGGCACCCCGGCTGCCCCTTTTCTTAGCATCTCTTCGTTAATATAATCACCTTTCATTTACTAATTTTGAAAGCTCGTTGCAGGAAACAGAATTGTTTGCAGAGGGAAAAGGCTTTGCGAGATGGGCAAATTGCAATATTTTTTGCAATCCAGAAACAATCAATCTGGAATTTTCTTACTAACTGTTTCCGTTGGCAGGAGAGATCTGAACACCGTGAGTCAGATGGAGTTGTCTTCCTACTCCACTTAAGGCTTTGACACCCCATCCCTCTCTCACCCTCCGTATTCCTTCACCGGGGGAGGCCTGAAAAAGAACTCCGGAGTGGGTCTGGGGGCTTCTTTCTGACTTCTCCGCGTTCAGGTGTTCCCCTTAGGATGGGACAACCTGCATGCAGGTTGGTAAGATTGGAAACCAATCCTGGTGTGCAACCTGCCCTTCTGAACACCTCCTAATCCCCGATCCTTCAAAGGAGCTGCTGGTAGAGAGAGGAATTTCTCTGCTGCCATGACTCACTTGTTCCTCAGTTTCCCTGATGTGCAATCCGGAGAAAAGATGGGCAGAGGAGAGCAAGGCTAATGAGCTGCTTGGCCCACAGTGAATTCTGCAGCCGAGATGAGAAGGACCAGCTGTCATGCCCCTCCCTGCTCTCCCCAACCTTTAATGTAGCCCCCCCCCACCGCTCCAGTTCCTAGTGACCCATGCAGGATTAGAGGTTGACAACCTGCCAAGATGAAAGTCTGTTCTGCCCCACTACTAATCTGCCCTCCAATGTTGGCTACTCCGCCGTGCTTTGAAAGTGGTAGTGGGTGTCCTTTGTGAACCGAAGATGGGCTGGAGGAAGGAGGAACAAAAGTTGCAAGAAATGTGGGGGCAGAGGGAGGGAAATGGTGGGGTGGGGAGTCCATTTGGCTATGCAGGTTTCCTCCTCCCTTTCTGATTTTAACACCTTTTATCCGGGGCATGGCATGTTAGTGGGAGAGTCTTTATTGGCATCTAGACTCTTCAGCCAGCAGCCTTCATCTTCAGGCTGGTGTTTTCAGCTTCGTGCTTCTAGGAGCAATGTGAAATCGCAGCTGTTTCTTCCTTTTAACTGCTAGTGGGGGTGTGAACTGATTGGGTGGGAGCTTGGCTGTGTTCTGATTGGGTGGAGGTGTGTTCTGATTGGTTGGGGGTTTGGTTGTGCTCTGATTGGGTGGGGGGTTGGCTGTGCTCTGATTGGCTGGGGTGTGTTCTGTTTAGGTGGGGGCTTGGTTGTGCTTGCTCGTGTTAGTCTGAGTTGCAGGGGGATTTGAGCTGGTGAGCTGCATTGCTTTTGTTTGGTTTCGCATTCGTGGTCATGCCACATCTTCATGGTGGGTGTCAGTTTGCTTCATGTATGGATTGGAGGGATTTAAAACCCGAATAACCAAAGACCTAGATACAAATACCCGCGAAAACCTCAGAAAACATATATATATATATATATATATATATATATATATATATATATATATATATATATATATATATATATATATATATATATATATATTATAAAGATGTTGAGACTTTGGAAAGAGTGCAGAAAAGAGCAACAAAAATGATTAGTGGGCTGGAGGCTAAAACATATGAAGAATAGTTGCAGGAATTGGGTATGTCTAGTGAAAAGAAGGAAGGAACGCAGTGGCTCAGGGGCTAAGATGCTGAGCTTGTTGATTGAAAGGTCGGCAGTTTAGCGGTTCGAATCCCTAGTGCCGTGTATTTTATTATCTATCTTTTTATTTTATTTTATTTTATATTATATTTTAATTTTATATTTTATTTATTTTATTTTAATTATTTTAATTATTTTAATTATTTTATTTATTTTATTTATTATTTTATTTACTGGTATTTATTATTTTATTTGGAAGGAACGCGGTGGCTCAGTGGCTAAGACGCTAAGCTTGCCGATCGAAAGGTCGGCAGTTCAGTGGCTCGAATCCCTAGTGCCGCATAATGGGGTGAGCTCCCGTGACTTGTCCCAGCTTCTGGCAACCTAGCAGTTTGAAAGCAGGTAAAAAATGCAAGTAGAAAAATAGGGAAGGTAACAGCGTTCCGTGCACCTTTGGCATTGAGTCATGCCGGCCACATGACCACGGAGACGTCTTCGGACAGCGCTGGCTCTTCGGCTTTGAAATGGAGATGAGCACCGCCCCCTAGAGTTGGGAACAAGGGGAACCTTTACCTTAGTGAAAAGAAGGACTTTGGGTGACATGATAGCAGTCTTCCAGTACTTGAGGAGATGTCCCGATGATGAAGGGGGCAACTATTTACCAAAGTACCTGAAGGCCAGACAAGACCCAATGGATGGAAATGTCTACGGAGATTCTCAGTCCTCCAGATCATGGTTGCCCGAAAGGAGCTTTTTCAAGAGGCAACTGGACTTTCGGTTTTTTCTTTGAAGATGTTTCGCTTCTCATCCAAGAAGCTTCTTCAGCTCTGCTTCTCCTGAGCTGAAGAAGCTTCTTGGATGAGAAGCAAAGCGGCTTCAAAGAAAAACCAGAAAATCCAGTTGCCTCTTGAAAAAAGCACCTTTGGGATAATGGATGGAAACTAATCAAGGAAGGGAGCAACCTAGAACTAAGGAGAACTTTCCTAACGTTGAGAAGAATCAACTGGCGAAATGCCTTCCTTTCAAAAGTTGTGGGTGACCCATCACTGGAGGTTTTCAAGAAGAAACCGGACAGCCACTTGTCTGAAATGGTACAGGCTCTCCTGCCTGTGCAGGGAACTGGACTAGATGACCTCCAAGGTCCCTTCCAACTCTGTTATTCTACGTTTTATTCTATGTTCCAACTCTCAGAATTCCCCAGACAACCACAATCTTAAAGTTGCCAAGGTTGAACATGCCGGCTGGGGAATTCTGGGAGTCGAAGTCCACAAATCTTTTTTTTTTTTTTGGTAGATATTTTTTATTTATTTTTTCAAATTTAAACATAAAAACATAACTTTCAAGAGCAAAAATCTCGATCCGGTCATAGATGGTTACCACGCTTACATTCCTTTCACAAGCTCTATTCACCATTTCCATTACATCTTTTATAAATAAACAAAAAGAAAAAAAGAAAAAAAAAGAAGATAAAGAAGAAATTCAAAACTTAAGAAAAAACCAATTTTACCTCAAATTTCACATTTTCATCTATATAAATCCATTATATCTATCCAAAATTAGTTTCAAATTCAGTTTCACTCATTTTTACATCTGCTTAACAATTCTAAACATATCTTTATTCTTCTTTACCTTATATCTTATACAAATCATATCAAAATAATTTTTACAATATTCTAACCTCTTGTTAAGTGTTTACCTTACAATTTTATCACCATTTAGTCTTAGTTTCAATTCAATACCACTCCATTTTTATTATATTTTATAAAACAACATTTTATCTAATTTTAATCCTTTGACCCTTATCCTCAAATCAGTTTACCTTAGGTTTTTTTTTTCTCCCAGTTTACATATTACACAGATTTCTCTCAAAGGCATATTTTATTTACTCCAATTTCTAATATATTTTCCACTATATCTCCCTCTAATATTTAACTATCTTCCAGCTTGTTCTATTTGATTAATTCTCAGCTTGATCCCTTCCAGAACACCAACTATTTAGTTGATTTTAGAATAGTTCCTCAATCTCCTCCAACTCTCCTCCTATTTGTTTGACTGTTTCCAGCATTTTATGGGCTGATTTCCAGCATAGTCTCCTCCTTAACTCCCTCCATTGTTTGGCTGATTTCCAGCATAGTCCACAAATCTTAAAGTGGTCAAGGTTGGACCACCTCTGTTGGAGAAGATGAAAAGAGACTTAGGTGTGAACGTCTGCAATTTATATTTGCGATTTCAGATGTCTTCTTTTCTCCATCAGCGGATGGGATCCATCCTCACCACTCGTTTTGTAGAGCAGGGGTCTTCAAACTTGGCACGATTTTAAGACTTGCGGATTTCAACTCCCAGAATCCCCCAACCAGCATGGAGCTGAAGTCCACAAGTCTTTAAAAGTTCCCTAGTTTGGAGACCTCTGTGGTAGGACTTACAGCTCATTAGTTTTCCTTCTAATTTCTCAACCCCAATATATTCTGTGGACTTCATCTCCCAGAATTCTCCTTCCTGTGGCTGGGGGATTCTGGGAGCCCACAAGCTTCAAATTAATGCAGCTGAGCAACAGCTGTTTTAAGCAAAAAGTGAGTCATCTCATTTCTCTTATCTTGTGTGTTGTTTTTTCTTTTCTTTTCTTTCTTTTTTTCTAGTCAACCTGCGTGATTAAGAGTTCTTGGAAATTCAAAAGCTTGCAACCGTTTTGTACGCTTCCGCTTGTATTCGCTCTGTGGATTAGGTAGTTTATTTTTCTGGTAGCCACAGGGTGACTCATTCTTGTTTACAAAAATAGTCTCGTTATCTTTCTTCAGCAGTTCATACCTGGTCTTCTCTAGTGGTGAAATTCAATTTTTTTTACTACCGGTTCTGTGGACGTGGCTTGGTGGGCGTGGTGTGGCTTGGTGGGTATGGCTTGGTGGGCGTAGTGGGGAAGGATACTGCAAAATCCCCATTCCCTCCCCACTCCTGGAGGAAGGATACTGCAAAATCCCCATTCCCTCCCCACTCCTGGGGGAAGGATATTGCAAAATCTCCATTCCCTCCCCACTCTGGGGGGGAAGGATATTGCAAAATCCCCATTCCCTCCCCACTCAAGGGGGAAGGATATTGCTAAATCTCCATTCCTTCCCCACTCCTGGGGAAGGATATTGCAAAATCTCCATTCCCTCCCCACTCCTGGGTGGGAAGGATATTGCAAAATCCCCATTCCCACTCCACTCCTGGGGGAAGGATATTGCAAAATCTCCATTCCCTCCCCACTCCTGGGGGGGTAAGGATATTGCAAAATCTCCATTCCCACCCCACTCCAGGGGAAGGATACTGCCAAATCCCCATTCCCTACCCACTCCTGGGGGAAGGATACTGCCAAATCCCCATTCCCACCCCACTCTTGGAGGAAGGATATTGCAAAATCTCCATTCCTACCCCACTCTGGGACCAGCCAGAGTTGGTATTTACCGGTTCTCCAAACTGCTCAAAATTTCCACTACCGGTTCTCTAGAACCTGCCAGAACCTGCTGGATTTCACCCCTGGTCTTTTCCCCTCCCTTTCATCCTGTTTTTGAAAGGAGCAGCTTGTTGGGCTAATTCAGAAGTCCTCTACTTACAACCGTTCATTCAGTGACGGTTCAAAGTTACAACAGCCCTGGAAAACGTGACTTATGACTTATTTTACACTTATGGCCACGTGATCAGAATTTGGACGCTTGGCAACTGTATTTGTCTCCCCACGTAGCTTCCTTAATTAACATCTGCACATCCTTCTCTAGCCATGAGAGCCAGCTGCATGACTGGGCTTAATGGTTAAGACATTGAAACCAGGAGACTGTGACTTCTAGTCCCTCCTTAGCCACTAAAGCTGGCTGGGTGACTTTGGGCCAATCACTAGGAGACAATGAGTTCTAGTTCTGCCTTAATCATGAAAACCAGCTGGGTGACTTTGGGCCAATCACCAGGAGACAATTTCTAGTCCCGCCTTAGGCGCGAGAGTTGGTTGGGAGACTTTGGGCCAATCACCAGGAGATTGTGAGTTCTAGTCCTGCCTTAGGTGTGAAAGCTGGCTGGGTGACTTTGGGCCAATCCCTAGGAGACGATGAGTTCTAGTCCCGCCTTAATCATGAAAACCAGCTGGGTGACTTTGGGCCAATCACCAGGAGACGGTGAGTTCTAGTCCCACCTTAGGTAGGAAAGCCAACCGGGTGACTTTGGGCCAGTCCCTCTCTCTCAGGTCAGGTCAGTCTACCTCACAGGGCTGTTGTTGAGAAAATAGCAGGAGGAAGAAGTATTGGATATGTTCACCCCTTCAGTTATTTATCACAACCATTTATTTATTAAATTTATATGGCTCTCATCTCCCCAATATGGCAAACAGGAAGGATAAAGCATCAAATACAGAAAGGAAGGAAGGAAGGAAGGAAGGAAGGAAGGAAGGAAGGAAGGAAGGAAGAATAGAAGGAAGGAAGAAAGAAAGAAAAAAGGAAGGAAGAAAAAGAAAGAAAGAAAGGGAGAAAGAAAAAGAGAAGGAAGGAAGGAAGAAAAAAAAGAAAAAGGAAGGAAGGATGGATGAATGGAAGGAAGGAAGAAAGAAAGGAAGGAAGGAAGAAAGGAAGGAAGAAAGGAAGAAAGAAAGAAAAAGAAAAAGGAAGGAAGAAAGAATGGAAGGAAGGATGAAAAAGAAAGAAAGAAGGAAAGAAGGAAGGTAGGAAGGAAGGAAGGAAGAATGGAAGGAAGGAAGGAAGAAAGAAAGAAAAAGAAAGAAAGAGAAGGAAGGAAGGAACGAAGGAAGGACGGAAAGAAGGAAGGAAGGAATCCCACCATCAAAACACGATCTCTTTCATTTTGGCTTAATAGCTGGTGTATAATGCAGCCTCCGTGATTTTGCGGCTTAGTGTGTTAGTAAGACAATCTGCCCTGATTTATTTAACAGATCATGGTTAAATAAAACAGGGTCATCCGTGATGCTGGAACTGCCAGTGTGCGTGGGGATCCAAGGGCTCTTTGGCTCTCGCGTCGTGAGGTTATTTATAAAAACGATGCATTTATAAAAATCAGAAGTATTTTGAGGTTCTGTAGTTGATGAGTGGCGACAATCTGGTTTCGCTAAAAAGGCGGTTTGGTTATGAGATAAGCGACAGGTCGAAACTGAGTGTTGATCGTTGGCACGTGGTCAGATTGGACCAGGTTTAAGGACTTGACAGTTGACAACCGGGACTTTCAGATGGGACAGCTGCCAAGCGTATAAGAGCAGGAGGAGATGCCCTGGTCTTCTGACTCAACCAGGTGTCTCAATCTTGGCAACTTTAAGACGTGTGGACTTCAACTCCCATGGCTGGCTGGGGAATTCTGGGAGTTCAAGTCCACGCATCTTAAAAGCGGCTGAGTGGGGTATTTTGGGAGTAGATGTCTACACAACATAGTTGCCAAGTTTGTTTAAATATCTTAGATGCTGAGGATCTCCCTGTCCCTCCCTCCTTCCTCCTCTCTCCCTCCCTTTTTTCTCTTTCTCTTTTTCTCCTCTTTCTCCTCTTTCTTTTTCTCTCTTTCTCTCTCTTTCTTCTTTCTCCTTCCTTCTTTTTCTTTCTTTTCTTTCTTTCTTTCTCCTTTCTTTCTTTTCTTCTTTCTTTCTTTCTTTCTTCTTCCTTCTTCCTTCCTTCCTTCTTTCTCTCTCTCTCTTTCTTCTTTCTCCTTTCTTCCTTCCTTCCTTCTTCTTTCTTTCTTTCTCCTTCCTTCCTTCTTTTTCTTTCTCCTTTCTTTCTTTCTTTCTTTCTCTCTCTCTCCTTCCTTCTTTCTTTCTCTCTCTCTTTTCTTTTCTTCCTCCCTCCCTCCCTCCCATTAAAAATCCAAGTATTCAGCCTTTGAAACGGCTTGAAATTTTCAAACCTTTATCAGCAACCCACACACACAGAGACACACAAAATAGATGGAGCTTTCATTGGACCTTTGGGGGCCCCCATAAGGACTTCGTTGGCCACACCCTGCCGTTGCCCCCCAATTGGGACCATATCTGTGTCAGGTTATGATGTATCAAATGAGGAAGTAGAGATGGACTCAGCCAAAGTACAATCAGTTCTACAAGTTCTGCACAGCAAGGGGGAACTCAGTACAATGGCATTCAGCTCACAGGAATGTCCCCCCTCCCATCCCATCTCCTAGGGGATAATATCTTCAGGGAAAATAAGTAGGTGAAGAGTCAAGCGTCCTCTTCTCTTCCTTATGTCAGCACTGGAGTGAATATAGCTTGGAGTGCTGACAATCTGGTTCCCTGAATGGAGAGCAGCCTCTGCTTCTCCTGCCCCCAGGCCCCTCTCCTTTGCACCCTGATTCCAAACCTCCCCACCTGCTCCTTCTAGGTGCGTGCGATGTAGGTGAGAGTGCATTTCAGGGCAAGAGCCTGATGCGCTGCCTGCAGGGCCTCCAGAATGTGGAGGAGAGGCAGTGGGTTGAGCCGTGTCTAGGAGGGAAGGATGTGGGGTGAATTTCTCACCATTCAGGAAACCGCTCAGAAAGTGAAAGTGGAAGCCCACAGGCTTGCCCGCCTTCCGGGATGCGCCACTGCTTGGGCGGATGCCGTTCTCCAAAAGACACCAACGAACAATCTGCAGTGTGATTTCTGCAGCTGGGCTGGCAATGTTTCAGCCAGAGCTGCATTTTGAATCGGGTGCAGGTCTGGTGGAATGGAATGGAATGGAATGGAATGGAATGGAATGGAATAGAATTGAATTGAATTTGTTATTGGCCAAGTGTGATTGGACACATAAGAATTTGTCTTTGGTCCATATGCTCTCAGCGTACAGAACAAGACAAGATACATTCATTAAGAATCATAAAGTGCAACACTTAATGATAGTCATAGGGTACAAATAAGCAATCGAATCATACTAAGAAACAATCAATATAAATCATAAGGATACCAGCAACAAGTTACAGTCATACAATCATTAGTGGAAGGAGATGGGTGGTGGGAACGATGAGAAGATTAATAGTAGTGCAGACTTAGTGAATAGTTGGACAATGTTGAGTGAATTAGTTGTTTAGCAGAGTGATGGCGTTCAGGGAAAAACTCTCCTTGTGTCCAGTTGTTCTGGTGTGCAGTGCTCTATAGCGTCGTTTTGAGTTGAGTTGAAACAGTTGATGTCCAGGATGTGAGGGGTCTGGAGATATTTTCCCAGCCCTCTTTTTGACTCGTGCAGTAGACAGGTCCTCCATGGAAGGCAGGTTGGTAGCCATGGTTTTTTCTGCAGTTCTAATGATCCTCTGAAGTCTGTGTCTGTCTTGTTGGGTTGCAGAACCAAACCAGACAGTTATGGAGGTGCAGATGACGGACTCAATAATTCCTCTGTAGAACTGGATCAGCAGCTTCTTGGGCAGTTTGAGCTTTCTGAGTTGGTGCAGAAATAATATTCTTTGTTGGAAAGTCCCAACAAAATAAGCGGTGTGACATTTCCGTCTGGTCTACTGGGATGTCATAATGGGCAGCCGCAAGAGCGGATTTGTGCAGTGTTGTACGGTTTGGAACGATGAAGCCGGTGGAACAGCTTGCCACCAGAAGCGGCGGGTGCTCCGTTGATGGAGGTTTTCAAGAAGAGGCTGGATGAGGGCAGAAGATGGTCATCTTTCTGGACTTCAGTTGGGGGGGGGAAGAGGGAAAGGACTCTGGGTTCCCATGACTTTGCAAAGAAGGGCACCTGTAGGGTAAGATCGGATCACGAAATTGCTCTGGCCATCTGCAGATTTTGACACACACACACACACACGTGAAAGTCCTAGTTTGCGGAAGTTTGGATGAGGAAGAAAACGTCATTGTCTGATGCTTCCTCCTTGTGATTCAGAAAACGATGGGTGAATGGGTGTATGGGTGTATGGGTGAGGAAGGACCTCAGTAGTTGCGCAGCTAGCAAATGACTTGAGCCTTTTGTCTGTCTCTCTCTCTCTAGTCCAGAGAGGACTGGCTCTCCAGGATCCTAATAGAGGACCTTCACTTCACTTGATATCTGGTCCTGTTCAAGAGGGGACTTCAAAGTGGAATCTTGGGGCAAGCAGGAACACTTCTACAAGTGGTGGCCTTTTCTCTCCAATGGATCAGAAAATGGCCCAAGTAGGGGGTTAATCATTGATTGCAAATCTCGGAGACCAAAGTGATGACTCCCTTTTGCTACGTCTTTGAGGCTCAATGGACTTCTTGTCTCCATGCAGCACCCAGTCTTAAAGGCAAACGGAAAAAGAAGAGCGTTCCCATGGCGGAGAGTGAATCCCAGGAGGTTCCAGTTCTGTGCCCAGAGGAAGAACATCAGGACAACCTGGAGAAGCTGGAAGAAGCGGTGAGTATGGAGACCAGGGCTATGATAATTTTTAAGTGTAATAAACCAAGTGGAAAGTCAGAGAAATGTAACTTCCTTGACTGAGTTCACCTGTGAGATTGAGACCTAAGGTGAGGTTTACTTCATCCAGTGGTAGTGTGTTGTATGACCTTAGCCATTGTGGCTGAGTTAGCTTACTGTGGTTTAAACAAACCATGATTCAGTGTGGCATGAACCGTTGCAGCGTGGTTATCTAAGGTAGTGTGTCTCAACTTCAGCATCTTTAAAACATGTAGACTTTAACTCCCAGAAATCCCTAGCATGCTGGTTAGGGAATTCTGGGAGTTGAAGTCCATGCATGTAGGCAAGGGAATATTGGGAGATGAAGTCCACACATCTCAAACTTGTTAAGGTTCAGAAACGCTGAATTAAGGGATTGTCTTCTCCGGTGTTCTTCTGCCTATCAACCAAAGTAGAAAGCATCAACCATCTCCATTGCTATTGGATTGTCACTTGATGGGCCCTCGGAAGTGGATGTTCCCAATAGTGGCATCCATATTTTGAAACGCCTTCCCAGTGGGAATTTGATTGATCCCTTCTGCGATTCAGCAAAGCTTTAGAGGCCCATCTGGCAAAGTAGGAAGATGCTCTGTGATTTGAAAGAGGGATTATTAGTTTTTATGTCTTTGTCTTTATGCTTATAAATATTGCTAGAGATATTTTTATGCTTACGAAAAGCCTTTGGGGATAGGAGGCCCAGAAGCAATGAGAATAAATAAATCAAAATGTTGTAGTTCATCCTTCCCTCTTAACACTGTTTTTAAAATAAGGTTCCCAAGATGATCTAACCCTTTGTAGGAAAGCAGTGTCCGTCTTCCGCAAAAGGATTAGGGCAGGGGTATCTGACTTCGGCGAATTTAAGACTTGTGGGCTTCAACTCCCAGAATTCTGAAGCCAGCAAGTCCACAAGTCTTAAAAGTTGCAAAGGTTGGACATGTCTGGATTAGGGCAAAAGACACTTGAGGACTTAATTTGTGATCCTGGTTTGTTTTGAAATGGGTCAGCAGCACTGCAGACCAAGTGGCTAGTTACAATTCACAGTTGGTTCATTTGCGTAGAAGTGTTTGCAAAAAACCCCATTGTTCTTGTCTTTTTGAGTTTAGCTAGAAGAATATGAGATCATCAAGTGTTGGTAATTCCTAGTCGCGTTTGCAAATTTGTGACACCGTCAATTTTTTCTTTACGATTTAGAAATTACTGAATTGATGGTGGGTTTTTTTTTTTTGTTTGTTTGTTTGTTTGTTTTGAACCACACAGAAAATTTAACTGAGAAATGCAGGGGGAAAAAACCCTGTTGACTTTCAAATAAGAGCGATATTCAGAAAGAAATTGAAAACGCAAGGGCCTTGCATATTGCGTGTTGTGCATTGAAACTTGAAATGAGTTTTCCGTTGCCAAGAAATCATTCTTTTTCCCGAGAAACAGTTTTTTGGTTTTTTTTTTTGTACTGAGGAAACACTTCATTTCCTTTCTTTACCATGTTGGTCTCTGAACAAATCTGCAGTAAACGAGCTGGCTGTCGGAAATGGATGAGCTCATTTCATTCACTTCAATTCAGCGGGTGCAGATTTCCAACGAAATGAAATTTCAAGAGAAGAGGAACTATTTACAGTTAGAGTGAATAATCTCAAATCATCCTCGGAGGCCTCTCAGTACAGGGGCTCCAAAAAAAAAAACCAAAACCCACCACACCTATATTTTTGTATGTACGTTTTTGGTTTCGTGTTTATTGAAAAATTATTTTAAAAATTAAAAAAAACAACTGTGTTACTAACTTTACTATCTGCAGGAAGTCAACTTCACAATGGGGGCAAACGAGATCGTAAAATGGGCAAACTCACTTGCTCAAAGATCGGGCGTTTGGAAATTCATTTATTTGGAGATAACAATGAAGCTTGACAGGTCTTCTTTTTTAAAAAAAAATTTTAAAAAAAAATGATTTATATGCCGCCCTTCTCCAGAGACTCAGGGTGGCTTACAATGCATTAAGCAATAGCCTTCATACTTTTTGTATATTTATACAAAGTCAGCTTATTGCCCCCACAAACTGGGTCCTCAATTTACCTACCTTAGAAAGGATGGAAGGCTGAGTCAACCTTGAGCCTTGGCGAGATTCGAACTTACAGTAATTGCAGACAGCTGGTGTTAATCACAATGCTATCAGTCTGCTGAGCCACCAGGTCTTGCTTAGCAATGGACATTTTGGTCACAAGTAGAGGATTACCTGCAGATATGCGTGGCAGATTGTTTTTATTTTTATTTTTATTTTTTTTTATTGCAAAAGTTTTACAATTACATTTTCACCCCTTTCCCCCCCCCCCGCAACCCACCCCAAACTTCCCAGCCTCCCTAACCCACCCTAACCCTCCCCTCCCCCCAGACTTCCTCACAGTATACTCATATCAAGTAAAAGGAAAAACCCTCCTTTATATATAAAACTTGAACCCCTCCCTCCCCCTTACAAATTTTCATCTTCATTACATTAACCTATTTCTATCTTAATATAACATTTTCAAATAGTTTTTCATCCTAATTGCCTTAAAAATATTTCTATCTTAATATAACATTTTCTAATAAATTTTCATCCTCAACCTTAAAATATTTCTATCTTAATATAGCATTTTCAAATAAAAGCTATTTGGTACTTCCTAGTTTGATATTTGTTCTGAACATAATCTATCCACTTCTTCCATTCCCATTCATAAGTCTCTTGAGAACAGTCTTTTAAATATGCTGAAATCTTCGCCGTCTCTGCAAAACTGGCCATCTTCAAAGTCCATTCCTCAATCGTAGGCAGCGCTTCGTTTTTCCAATATTTACCTATCAACAATCTTGCTGCTGTTATCATGTACAATATCAATTTTGTTTCACCCGATGTAAAGCCCTTAACTATACCCAATAAAAACAGTTGTGGAGAAAATTGAATTTTTTTCTTCAAAACATTCTGCATGACCCACCAAATTTTTATCCAAAAAGCCTTAACTTTCTTACAGGTCCACCAAACATGATAATATGTAGCGTCTAAACAATCACATCTCCAACATTTAGGCTGCACATTAGGGTACATACACGACAATTTTTTGGGGTCTAGATGCCATCTGTAAAACATTTTATAAAAATTTTCCCTCAGATTCTGCGACTGTGTAAATTTGACATTCTGAACCCAAATTTTTTCCCATGTTTCCAACATCACTGGTTCCTCAAAATTTTGTGCCCACTTAATCATACAGTCTTTAACTAGTTCAGTTTCTGAATCCCTTTCTAACAAAACATTATAAAGTCTTTTGATATGCATTGGGCCTTTCTCTTTTATGTGTCTAACTAATTCTTCCTCATACATCATAATACCAGTTTTTTGGTCCTCTTTCCATCTCAATTGCAATTGATTATATTGTAACCAAGTTAGATTAATCCCTTCAGCCAACAATGTCTGTAATGTCTTCAGCTGCCATCTGCCCGCATCTGTAAAAAGAACCTCTTTGTATAAAAACCCCCCGAGTGACATTATATTTGTATTCCACAAAGTATGACCAAGATTCAGCCATAGCGGTATTTTGTAATCCCAATTGTTTCGGTGCTTCTTCCAAACTCTCAACAAAGAATCTCTAAGTATATGGCTTTTGAATACTTTATCCACTTTACTGTCATAAAATAAGTAAGCGTGCCATCCAAATTCCAAATCAATACTTTCTGCGTTTAGTATTCCAGTCTTTTTTCCTCCAAACCAGTCACTTAGTAAGGTCAAAGCTGCTGCATCATAATATAACTGTAGGTTTGGAAGTTTAAGACCTCCCCTTTCTGGAACGTCTTGCATGATTTTCATTTTTACTCTTGGTTTTTTCTCGTTCCAGACAAACTTATTCACTCCAGTTTGCCATACTTTTAATTGTTTATCATTTTTGAGCACCGGAATCATTTGAAACAAAAAAAGAAATCTTGGCAAAATGTTCATCTTAACTGCTGCTATTCTTCCAAGTAGAGACAGCTGCAGTTTTTTCCAAGTCTCCATATCTTTTTGCACCTCTTGCCACAACACCTCATAGTTATTTTGAAACAATTTCATATTTGATTCTGCAACCTGAACTCCTAGATATTTTACCTTTGGTACAATCTCAAAACCTGCCCTCCTTTCAAGCTCAAGTTTACGATCTTGTGTCATATTTTTAACTACCATCTTAGTTTTTTTCTGGTTCAATCTAAAACCTGAAACTTTACCATAGTCTTGTATAATGTCCTTCATCTGGATTATTGATTCCATTGGCTGTGTTAGGGTAACAACCAGATCGTCTGCAAATGCCTTTATTCTGTAATCCTCTTGCCTTATCATTATACCTTTCAAAGTATTAGAGTCCCTTATTGTATTTAACAAGACTTCTAGTGTTAAAATAAACAACAATGGGGACAACGGACATCCCTGTCTTGTTCCTTTTTCAATTTTAAACTCTGTTGTCAGACTTCCATTAATAATAATCTGTGCCTTTTGTTCTTGATAAATTGCTGAAACCGCCTGAATAAATTGGTCCCCAAAGCCCATCCTTTTTAAAGTCTTTAGTAGAAAATTCCAGTCCACTTTATCAAAGGCCTTCTCTGCATCCAAAAAAACCAGCACTGCAGGGATCTGTTTATTCTTCTCAAGATATTCCAATAAATCTATTACTTGCCTTACATTATCATTCATGTGCCTACCCTCAATAAATCCCGCTTGATCATCATGAATCACCTTTTGAATTACTGGCATCAATCTGTTGGCTAATACTTTTGCGTAAATTTTGTAATCCGTATTCAAGAGAGATATTGGTCTGTAGTTCTCTGGTTTTTTGGGACCTGCTTGTTCTTTTGGTATCAGCAGATTGTTTTTATTGTCAAATGTATATTTATTCAGAATAGAACAGAATTCTTTATTGACCAATCGTGATTGGACACATAAGGAATTAATCTTCCGGTGCATAAGCTCGAGCGATCAAATCATGATCATAATTGTAAAATGCCATCATCACAAAATGCATCATAAAATAAAACAGCCCCGTGATATTGCCCAAAATGGTTGACGATTCTTTTAAAAATAAACCCAATAAATAGTTGCCTAGTCTTGCACAATACGTTGTGCCGTAACCTGTGGTTTTACAAGCCACAGTGACAATGTTCCTGTAATATGTCCCAGCTGCATTTCTCATTTGCACTCATTGAACTAAAGTGTCCTCATGTCTTTGGACAAAGTGGCATCGGGTGGATCCTTCATAGCAACAAACCCCAAAGGAAGGAAGGTTAGTTTGACAGATGAGGCTAAAACGTACGATGAACGGTTGCAGGAACTGGGCATGGCTAGTCTAGTGAAGAGAAGGACCAGGGGAGACAGGATAACAATCTTCCAATATTTGAGGGGCTGTCACAGAGAGGAGGAAGCTATTTTCCAAAGCCTTAAAGCCTTAGTAAGACCACACCTAGAGTACTGCATCCAGTTTTGGTCACCAGATTATAAAAAAGATGTTGGGACTCTAGAAAGAGTGCAGAGAAGAGCAACAAAGACAATTAGGGGGCTGGAGGATAAATCATACGATGAACAGTTGCAGGAACTGGGCATGTCTAGTCTAGTGAAGAGAAGGACCAGGGGAGACATGATAGCAGAGTTCCAATATTTGAGGGGTTGCCACAGAGAGGAGGAAGGGGGTCAAGCTATTTTCCAAAACACCTGAAGGCCAGACAAGGAATAATGGATGGAAACTGATCAAGGAGAGATTCAACCTGGAAATAAGGAGGAATTTTCTGACAGTGATAACCATCAACCCATGGAACAGAAGTAGCCTTCAGAAGTTGTGGGAGCTCCATCCTTGGAAGCTTTCAAGAAGAGATTGGACTGCCATCGGTCAGAAACGGTGTAGGGTCTCCTGCTTGGACTAGATGACCTACAAGGTCCCTTCCAACTCTGTTAATCTGACTAAACCTCACCATTGAGCAGAAAAGAAATCAGGGTCCAAATTTAGGATTCTGTTACAGTTTGTCTCTAACACACCAGGACCGGTTCTTAGAAACTGGTGTGATAAATCTGGAGAACGGCAATAGCGGTGCAGAGAGTCACAAGCAGTGTGATACAGAAATATTTTGCCTTTCGTGTAGAAATACAGGTAGCCCCCGACTCAGAACCGCAACCGAGCCCATCCTTTCCGTTGTTAAGCGAAACATCTGTTAAGCGAGTAGTGCCCCGTTTGTACCGAATTTGGGTGAGCCACATGGAGAGGAAAAAGTCTGTCCTTGAAAGCGTCATTTCGGTTTCACTGCTTCGGAGAAGTCCGCCTTTAAAAAGAGAAGCAGTCCCATAAATAGACTCACAGCTAAAATAACCCTCTTGTGAACGGGGAGAAAAATAGAGCCGAGCCGAACATGGGTGAGAATGTTGAAGCAGCTGACTTCCCTCCCTCCCTCCTTCCCTCCCCTTCCCCAAAAATAGCAGCAAGTTTTCTAACTCCCGGAAAATTTAGAACAAACCAAATGCAAAGCGGTTTTGTTTTGTTTTTTTGGTTGTTGTTGGGGTTTTTTTTTTAGCCCAGAGAGCAAGGGAGGGCGTGTGAGAGCGAGAATCGGTGTCGATGCGTTTTCCTGGAAAACAGCCTCTTTGTGTTCTCACACATCTCAGCGGCCTGACCAAGTTGGCCGGCTGCCTTGAGCAGAAGACGCTCTGGGTTGAATGAAGGAGCTGGTCGGGTTTTGGAGCTCTTAAATTGCCTCTGACCACAGGACAGCTTTTATCTCTCTCTCCCTCTCCCTTTCTCCCCCTCTCTATCATCTATCTATCATCTATCTATCTATTTATCTATCTATCTATCTATCTATCTCTATCTCTATCTATCTATCTCTATCTATCTCTATCTATCTATCTCTATCTATCTATTTCTATCATCTCTCTGTCTATCATCTCTATCATCTATCTCTATCTATCTCTATCTATCTGTCTATCTATCTATCTTCTATCTATATCTATCTCTATCATCTCTTTCTCTATCTATTTCTATCATCTCTCTATCTCTATCTCTCTATCTCTATCTATCTATCTATCTATCTATCTCTATCTATCTCTATCTATCTATCTCTATCTATCTATTTCTATCATCTCTCTGTCTATCATCTCTATCATCTATCTCTATCTATCTCTATCTATCTGTCTATCTATCTATCTATCTTCTATCTATATCTATCTCTATCATCTCTCTTTCTCTATCTATTTCTATCATCTCTCTATCTCTATCTCTCTATCTCTATCTATCTATCTATCTATCTATCTATATCTATCTCTATCTATCTATCTCTATCTATCTATTTCTATCATCTCTCTGTCTATCATCTCTATCATCTATCTATCTCTATCTATCTCTATCTATCTGTCTATCTATCTATCTTCTATCTATATCTATCTCTATCATCTCTCTTTCTCTATCTATTTCTATCATCTCTCTATCTCTCTATATCTATCTATCTATCTATCTATCTATCTATCTAATGTCTATCTATCTATTTCTATCATCTATATCTATCTATCATCTATATCATCTATCTCTATCTATCTATCTATCTATCTATCTCTATCTATCTATCTATGTCTGTCTATTTCTATCATCTATATCTATCTATCTTCTATCTATCTCTATCATCTCTCTCTCTCTCTCTATTTCTATCATCTATATCTATCTATTATCTATATCATAGCTATCTATCTATCTCTATCATCTATCTATCTCTATATCTATCTATCTATCTATCTATCTATCTATCTATCTATCTATCTGTCTGTCTGTCTATCATCTATTTATTTATGTATTATTTGTTTTCTCTTTACATACAATATGTGCTTAGTGAATAGCATACTGTCTGGGTCAATTAGTTTACATAGTAATACTTATTAAGTTCCTAATTTCTATTCCTTTTATCCAACCATTGATAAAACAAGTCCCAAGTTCGAAAATATTCTGCGTCTTCTTTTTCTCTTTATCATCAGTGTTAATCTGTCTATTTCTGCACAGTCCAATTTTTTTTTTTAATTGTATCTTCTTCCGTAAGCCACAGGACAGCTCTTGATGGGTGTGGGGTAGGGGGGAGTGGGAGGAACATCTGGGCTGGGGAGGGGGCTCTGAGGAGGAGAAATGGACCAATTCAGGATGCTGAATTGAGGAAGGGGGAGACACCCGCCGCTTGGCCTGCTAAGGGGCAGCCTGAGAAAATGCTCCTTCCCTCTTTCCTCCTGCTCCTCTTTCTCCTCCCGAGATTCTGGTGCCAACGAAGCTGTCATCGAACCAGCATGAAATTGAGGCTGAATTACGTGGGGCGCTTCAATCATTTTCTTTAAAGGGGATCGATCTTTCCATACTAGTAGCCCTCGACTTACGTTCATTTAGTGACCGTTCAAAGTTACAACAGCAATGAGAAAAGGGACCAGGGGTGAAATCTACTTACCGTCCTTCCTTCCTACAGTCCTTCTACGCATGCGCAAACACATTACATTACTTCCTGTTTAAAACATATTACTTCCTGTTTAAAACACATTACTTCCTGGTTAAAACACATTACTTCCTGGTTAAAACTGGGAAGTAACCACACCGGGGCAGGTCCGCTATCGCTACCGGATCGCCGAACCACACACTACGATTGTTACCGGTTCACCCAATCTGGTCCGAACCAGGAGCATTTCACCCCTGAAAGGGACTATTGCTATTGCTATTTTCAACCGCTGTCTTCTTTGCATCCTGGCTTGTTGGGCAATTTACAGTTGGCCGGCTTCTCAGAACATACTAGGACAGGAGTACATTAAGTTCAGATGGTCGCTCCAGACCTTTAAATAGCAGGTTGAGGACGGATGCGTCATGAAATGATCACGGCCCAAAGCCCAAATGGGCGGAGGCAGTTTAGAAGTTGTAACGAGCAATGTGAAAGCCAACGCTTCAGCCAAGGAACAGCCCGTTGGCTTCATGTCATCGGTTGTTAATCAACCCAAGGATGGACTCATGTTTCCAGCAAGCTAAACCAAAAGCACGCAGGGCCTTTTGCTCTTCCCGGGAAGATACAGTCATGCCGATATATATGAAGTTCGAAGCAAATGAACATGGCTAGCGGCCTTCGCTCAACTTCTGTTCTAACCGTTGCTTTTCTCTCCTGGGAACAGTGCAGCTCGTTGTTCTCGGATCCCGCTAATTGAGGCCGGGGGGGTTTGGAGGTCATGAATTCTGGAGCTCTGGCTTCTGCAGCTGTTCCAAACCAAAACAGGCTGCCATCTGTTTTCTCTTTCCACTAGAGCAAATGATTTGAGTCTCGGAAGAAGCCAATTGAAGAAGAAGAAGAAGAAGAAGAAAGGAACTGGATTACAAACCAGCCCTTTGAAGCTGTTTGGGTTATAGAATGGTTTTTGGCATTGGATCACGCTTGGAGTACGGCTATGGGAGGGTGGAGGGCAGAGTGACAAAGCATCTGATTCTCATGAAGTCTGTCCCGGCTTCGCTCATCAGCCTCTCTCTTGGGTTTTTTTTTGTGGGGGGGAGGCTCGAAAAATTCTGAAATAGCAATAGCGCTTAGACTTATATACTGCTTCACAGTGCTTTACGTCCCTCTCTAAGCGGTTTACAGAGTCAGCCTATGGCCCCCAACAATCTGGATCCTCATTTTACCCACCTCGGAAGGATGGAAGGCTGAGTCAACCTTGAGCCGGTCAGGATCGAACTCCTGGCGGTGTGCAGAGTTAGCTTGCAATACTGCATTCTAACCCCTGAGAGAGAAGGAAGGGAGAGAAGGAAGGAAGGAAGGAGGGAGGGAGGGAGGAAGGAAGGAAGGAAGGAAGGAAGGAAGGAAGGAAGGAAGGAAGGAAGGAAGGAAAAAAGAGCAACAGCACTTAGACTTAAATGCCAGTTCACAGTCCTTTGCAGCCCTCTCTAAGCGGTTTACAAAGTCAACCTCTTGCCCACAACGATCTGGGTCCTCATTTTACCCACCTTGGAAGGATGGAAGGCTGAGTCAACCTTGAGCCTGGTGAGATTTGAACTGCCAAATTGCAGGCAGCCCACAGTCAGCCGAAGTAGCCTGCAGTACTGCACTCTAACCACTGGACCACCACAGCTCGTGCTAACTCAGCCTGTCAGTAGGATTGATCCCGAGGACATCCTATATCCTTGATCATTGAGGAAGGCTCTGAAGTTAAGTTATTTTGCTACGGACAATAGAAAGAAGGGACCGGACAACCCTTATGTCTATAATGGTATAGGCTCTCCTGTTTCAGCGGTGGGGTTGGACTAGAAGACCTCCAAGGTCCCTCCAACCTTAGGATGCTGTGTTCTATGATGTCAGTCCTTTTCAATGGAAAGCCAGTGTTTGATCCAGTTCTACAGAGGAATTATTGAGTCCGTCATCTGCACCTCCATAACTGTCTGGTTTGGTTCTGCAACCCAACAAGACAGACACGGACTTCAGAGGATCATTAGAACTGCAGAAAAAACAGTGGCTACCAACCTGCCTTCCGTTGAGGACCTGTCTACTGCACGAGTCAAAAAGAGGGGTGGGAAAATATCTACAGACCCCTCGCATCCTGGACATCAACTGTTTCAACTCCTACCCTCAAAACGACGCTATAGAGCACTGCACACCAGAACAATTAGACACAAGGACAGTTTTTTCCCCAAACGCCATCACTCTGCTAAACAACTAATTCACTCAACACTGTCAAACTATTTACTAAGTCTGCACTACTATTAATCTTCTCATCGTTCCCACCACCCACCTCCTTCCACTTATGACTGTATGACTGTAATTTTGTTGCTGGTATCCTTACGATTTATATCGATATTGTTTCCTGATTGCTTATTTGTACCCTATGACTATCGTTAAGCCTTGTACCTTATGATTCTTTTTTATTTTATTTTTTTTAAATTTGATTTATATGCCGCCCTTCTCCGGAGACTCAGGGCGGCTTACAATGCGTTAAGCAATAGCCTTCATTCTTTTGTATATTTATACAAAGTCAGCTTATTGCCCCCACAAACTGGGTCCTCAATTTACCTACCTTAGAAAGGATGGAAGGCTGAGTCAACCTTGAGCCTGGCGAGATTCGAACTTGCAGTAATTGCAGGCAGCTGAATGTTAAAACAGGCTATTAGTCTGCTGCGCCACCAGGCTCCTCTTGATCTTTTCTTTCATGTACACTGAGAGCGTATGCATCAAGACAAATTCCTTGTGTGTCGAATCACATTTGGCCAATCAAGATTCTATTCTATGATGGAAACGTATTTTACATTTTGCAAAACATGTTGCCTGACAGGTTGCTAGTTCCCAGTCTTAAACTTGGTATGAACCAGATTTCTGGTCCTCTTCCAGAGATTTCTCTCCCCAACTAGACGTCTGATTCCTGCCCTCCCATCCTCTCGTCCCAGCCAAAAAAAAAAATTGATATGGTTTCCCTCAATTTTTAAATGGGAAATTGAAAAAAATAATAAAAGAAATTAGCTTCTTTGAGGCCTGCAATACCGCTTAGCCGAAACCTTAGTTGACTTCACTTTGCATCTTGACTTGACTTCCTGTAAGCCCTTCTGCCAGAACAATTTTTTAAAAAAATGCAATTCATCAAAAGCTGCTCGGTCCCGCCCGCCGTTTTGTACGACGTTCGTTGGCCCTAATTAAAAGATGATCCAGCTTCGAATCCGGAATTTCTATTTTTCCATAGTCCACTCTCACTTCCATTCCTTGGAAAAGTTTCATCCAAGGCTGCAAAATCTCCAGGTCTCTCGAATGACAAAAGAAGACATTCCGGGTTTTACTATTGCTTCGTTATTAATATTGTCTTTCACGAAGACGAGAGTGCAAAGGAATTTGGACCGTGGAAAAACAATAAATCACACACAGGCTGCAAGTTGAAATTGCAAATGAGACAAAGACGAAATCTTTTGCTGTTCCCGCTTTGGAGTAATCAAAACCTCCTGATCAGTTCTAGTATCTTTTTTTTTTTTAAAAAAGCAATATTATTCTAAAGGAATTGTAAAAAAAGAAGATGGGACACTTAGAGCCGTGATGGCAAACCTGTGGCACGCAGCGTCCTCTCTGATGGCACGCGAGCCGTCGCCCCAGTTCAGCTTAGCCGCACATGCGTGGAGGGGGCAGTTCAGCTGGTCTTCGGGTCTCTGCTGCGCATGTGTGGAGAGTGGGGCACATGCATGGGGCGCACACACAGGCATGGAGGGCAGGGCCCATGCAGAGGGCCATGCACGCATGTGCGGGGGCAGGGGGCACACGTGCAGGCGTGAGGAGGAAGTACTGAGGCGGTGCGCGCATTGCATTTTGGGGGTTTGGGCGTGCGCTTTGGGCACGCTTTGGGCACTCGGTCCAGAAAACCATCACTGACTTAGACATTTGATTGAATTTGTAGGCCTTAAAGATAGTTCTTGATTTACAACAGTTCATTTACTGACCTTTGAAAGTTATAACGACCCTGGAAAAAAGCAACTACTATGACTATTTTTCACACTGATGACGATTGCATTATCCCCGTGGTCACGTGATCAAAATTCGGACTTGGCTTGTATTTATGACGGTTGCAGTGCCCAGCGATTCACCTTTGTGACCTTCTGACAAGCCAAGTCAATGGGGAAGCCAGATTCACTTAACTACCATGTTACTGTTCTGCCCCAGCGACGGACCCCAAAGAACAGAGCACACACAAAGTCTGTACAAATCTTAAATTTACAAAATAACTCAGCCTTTTCCAAACAAAGTCTGTTAATAAACTTTCTTAACAGCCTACAAGAAACCAAAGATAAAGTAATCACAATCTTACTAAGGTTGGCAGAAAGCCCAGAAGCAATTTGCGGAGAATCCAGACGCGAAGGAGAATGAAATGAAGTTGTTCCCTGCAAATTGCTTCAGTCGGGGTTCCTCCTTAAATAGACTACGGGAGTGGCCAATTAGCCCCAAGCCTTACTATCGAGGAGACCTCCTCCTGAGGAGCCACTCCTGCCTTTTGGCAGCTCTGCATGCCCGTGCATCGAGAAGAGGCTCCTCCTCTTCGTCCTCTTCACTTATGGGAGCTTCTGGAGGTTCTGAAGGCCCTGGCTGAATCCCTCACATCTTCTCCAGCCTCCTCACTGTCCGACTCGAGCGCCAACTAAACAGGCTGCTGGCGCAGCACCACACCAGGCTCCTCGCTGTCAGAATCAGCTACAATCTGCACAGGCCGCTGATGGGCCACAACAGTTACTAACTTAACAGCTGCAAACAATTCATTTAACAGAAAGATGGTAAAATGGGGACAAAATTTGCTTAACAACTGTCTCAGTGAGCGACAGAAATTTCGGGCTCAGTTGTGGTCATAAGTCAAGGACCATCTGTATTATACAAACCTCAGCGTGCTTACTTAGCATTATTTATATTTCATTTGCCGGTGAAATACGATTTGCAAACGAATCAATTTAAAGATTGAATGAATAATTAGTTATAGGGTTTATGCGGAACAATTGACATGCAATCAAAAGTATTTCGAGCAAAGGAAAATAATTAGATTGACATGAATATCACGCTTAGACAATGGAATATAACTCCAGTACCGACTGCTAAATTGATAATTCCTTTTCTAAAATCTCTTGGAAATATAATTATTAGGTTGGCTCATTCTTCTTCCCCTGATGGCAGTATGGTGAAGCCCAATAATTTTTTTGGGGAAAAAAAATGCTTTATAATTACTTTTCCATCCTGCCGTCTTTCTATTCAATCTTTCTAAACTTTATATTTCTACAACTAGCTTTACATATGCTAACAACAGCTGTTAGGATACTCTGTGCTTTGCATTGGAAAGTAGAATGCATAATTCCTTCAGCAGAAAAATGGCGAATGAAATTCTGGGAATATGCCAGGATGTCTAAAATAACCTCATCTTTGAAACATAAATCTGACGTAGATTTAATTTAACATTTTTGGACTCCCTTTCGACTTGCAGGACACTTGAAACTCGAGTGTCTCTTAATGTAATAGTTTTAACATATCACAGGTGATTTGTTAAATAAGGACAGCACGCTTATTGACCAGATAATACTGCATTTTTTCCCCCACTTTCACTTATATTTTATAGCTTGCTGATTACTTGCTGACGTTTTCGACTCATACAGGAACTTGATTATAATCATGATTTCTCATTTTAAAAGGATTTGAGGAGCTGAAACAGGATGAGGATCTGTAGTTAAAATATTTAACTCGTTCGGTTACTTTCTGCTTTCGGGGTTGGGGTGTCCAAAAGAATGAAGCAGGCCTTCAAATGAGTTCCATTAGTCCAGTATTTCTCAATGCCAGCAACTTGTGTGGACTTCAATTCCCAGAATTCCCAGCCAGTATGCTTAAAGTCGTTGAGGCTGAGAAGTATTGCATTGTGGAGTCCTTGGTACTCTCTGAGTCTTGCAGATGTTTCATTGCCTAAATAGGTAACATCCTAGCCCAGCACTGATGATGTTCCCTAGTTGGGTAATGAAACGCCTGCATTTTGGTCTGCCACCAGCCTCCAGAGCTGGCAGCAGAGTTGGACAGTGAGGAAGCTGGGGAGGAACATGGGCCAATCCTGGAGTCTGGGGACGGCTCAGACGAGGGCTCTACATCGGAGGCAGAGATGGGGCCAGGGCCATCTGGGAATTTTGTGTGCACTCCGGAGCCTCCAGAGTCGGACATCAGTGAGGCAGAGGAACAGGGGGAGCTGTTAGTGTTAATGTTAGAGTCTATGTATGTGTAGAGCTGCCAGAAGGCAAGAACAGTTAGGACAAAAGGGGCGACTCGGGAGTAAGGCTTGGAGATGATTGGCCCCTCCCATAAGACATAAAGGTGGAGCAAAGGGACATGAGCCTTTGTAGGAAGCAACTTTGTTCATTCTGTCGGTTTAAATTCCGAAGCTCCCTTTTGACTCTGTACTCCGTGTGGTCTTGCAAAGCTAATTGCCAATTAGGTCTTTGGCAGCCTGTCAAGGGAGATAGTTATAATTAGTTTATTGAATTTATATATGAATTTATATATATTTATCTCATATATATATATATGAGATAAAGGTGGGTGCTTATCAGCCTTATCCCGAAGGACTGTGGCAGACTTCTGTCGGACTCTTTACAAACTATTTGTGAGTCATTATGGGCTGTGAATGAACAGAATAAAAAGGATTTTTGGGACTAATCGTGTACTTTTTACTGTCTCAGGGAGCCTAAGTTAGAACAGGCCAAATCTGGTGCCAGAGGGTGATGAGATGCTGTTGAGCTTCCTCAGCTTATCACTGTCCCTTCTTGTCTTCTCTGTTGCGGTTGGTAAACAATTACCTCTGACTGCCTGTTCTTTTTTCACTCAGGTATCTCCATCTGACAAGCAGGATGCCACCTCTGAAGCTGAGCAGAAGCCTCCTGAAGAAGATTCGGGAGACGAGGAGATGCTGAGTGGCGAGAAAGAAGAGGAGCAGGCTTTCCTGGTCAACCTCTACAAGTTCATGAAAGAGCGTCACACGCCAATCGAGAGGGTGCCTCATCTTGGCTTTAAGCAAAGTAAGTTCTTGACTTTCTTTTCCAGAAATGTGTGTGTGTGTGTGTGTATCAGTGGTGGGATTCTACCGGTTAGGACCGAACCGGTAGCTCCGACGATCAGCTGGGAGCAAACCGGTTCGTCCCGACGATCAGATGGACCCACCCACCGGCCCACGCTATTTTCCTACCTTTATCTCCTCAGCTGATTCGCGCGGCAGAGCTGATTGCCGTGCGAATCAGCTGTTTCTCCTCTGAAGACACCCGAAAGTGAAGATTTCTTCAAACTGTGCCCAGTGCGTGTCAGGTATGGGCACTCGCGAAGCACGCGATCACCGAATTGGTGGTTAAACTGGAAGGATCTCACCACTGCCGTGTATCCATGTGCATCCCTGTTTCTCGTATATCTTGTGCTTTCCTCCGGCTACCTGTTGTATCAGGTAGTCTGTGTCTGTGTCTGTATTTGGGATTGGGAAGGTGGGGATAATAACTCTCAATTTTACAGAGTCATCCTGGCTTTTAGGACAGCCTGGTATTTATGCCACTCTGGGCAATTCACGATTTAAAGGTTTTAGCTTAAGCCATGAATTATCTCTTACCTCTCTATGGTTTTTGGCTGTTATCTGATCTTTCTTTCTTTCTTTCTTTCTTTCTTTCTTTCTTTCTTTCTTTCTTTCTTTCTCTCTTTCTCTCTCTCTCTCTCTCTCTCTCTCTCTCTCTCTCTCTTTCTTTCTTTCTTTCTGACAAGTTTTATTGGCTTTCCCCCCCAATACACACCCACATATTTTTTGAAACAGAGTATTGACCATATCATATCATATCATATCATATATAATTCATCCTATTCAAATATATTTTACTTAGTTACAGTTTCTGCCAAAGTGTTCTTTTTCCATATTTGTTAATCAAATCTTAATTTTTCTGTTTTTGTTTTTCTAAACAGTATCTTCTTTCACCCTCGAATTCTGTTTTTTCCTATTCTTAATCATATACATTCTCCTTAATTTTATTTTTAATAATTCATTATTTTAATATATTTAAACGTGTTCGGGGACGCCTTTCTTCCATTTCATCTTTTTTGTTCTACAGCAATCTTTCTTCTCTTTCTCTTCCTCTCCCTCCTTTCTTTTGTCCTTCCTCCCTTCTTCTTCCCTCCTCTCCCATTCCTTCTCTACTTTCCCTTCCTTTCTCCCTCTCCTCCTTTCCTCCCCCCTATCTAACCTTCCCGATTTAAAGGTTTTAGCTTAAGCCATGCATTATCTCTTACCTCTCTATGATTTTTGGCTGTTATCTGATGTTTCTCTCTCTCTCTCTTTTTTCTTTTTAACAGTTAATCTGTTTAAAATCTACAAAGCTGTGGAAAAACTCGGAGCTTACGAACTGGTAAGAAAGAGAAAATCAAATTCACTGTTTGGGAGAAAGAACGGGTGTGTGTGAAATGTCTTGAGGATTTTTTTGGCAGAACAAGACATGATTCTTAATTAGAGTTAGTCCTGGATTTATGGCTGGTTGCTTACTCAATATTCAAAGTTACAACAGACCCCGAAAAAAGAAATTTAAG